>JARDXD010000436.1:0-30947 GCA_029218145.1 Aphanocladium album
CCCCCCCCCCCCCCCCCCAGCCGAGCTGCAGAGCCTATGGCCCGCAGCGGGTCTGGCTTCGATCTGCTGAAATTTGCACTGGTAAAAATTACCTAGCGAAATCAAACATGAGGAAATTTACCTCTCAATGCGCTGGCAATCAAATAAGTAGCGCTGTTCAGCTTCGTAATGCCCGCAGAAGGAAGAAGTAGAGGGTTCTATCATTGCAGGATGCCGCCGAGATGAGTGCGGAATTAGGCGAGACAGCTGCGGTGCGGCGACGGCCAGCTACTACAGTGACACGTGCTGCCCACGAGGTAGCAATGATGGTTTATGGGGTCACCTTGCAATGCCAATCGGTTCCCTACAATTGGTGCAGCAAAGGCCAACGCGAAGTTCCAAAGATAACCGTTGCTCACGGACAGCTGGCCAAAGTTTGGTGCTCCACCACCGTCAGTTGACAATTGGGTATGAACGAGCGAGGCTTCAGGCCCAGCCTATCCCATCTGGGCTATCGGCTGCAACCTAAGGACAACAATGGATGAGGCTTCCTCAGATGAGTAGGCCTGCGCACAATGCGTTGCTGACACAGGCACTGGTTGCTGCGATAACGGACAGGCTGTCATGCAGGTAACCCGCAATGTTAACTACCTGGGTGGCACACGTTATCACAGGCCATATGGGCTATTATCTGGATAGGTTGAGCGCGTGCGGATGCATGGCGAGGTTGTGAAAACGGCCCCCAGTGGAACAATGCCGTCGCCCGCATCGTTGGCAAGTCCAGTGGCGCGAGAAAACTTTGGTGGTGCAACTGCCAGCGTGGTTCCCCGCTGTCACGTAGCTTTCTGCGTCCGGGGTGAACCCAGTCCCCAGTCTCTCCAGTGGTTCGAATGCGTCCCCCATTCAGTTTCCCCTCTCGCCCTTCTCTAAATAGAAGGGTGGCCCGAAGCCTTGTGGGTGTGGGGGGTGAGCAGCTGGAGTTGTCAAGTGCGCCATGGGCCTGAGTAGCCTGCAAGCCTTGGCCTTGTCAGCGGCCGTCCTTTTTTGGAGAGTGCAATTAATGCATGTCACCAAAGGCTTATTTCTGTTCTTTTTTTCGCTAGCGTCTTGTTGGGAGGAGCTCCTGGGCGTTTTGTGTTGATTGTAAGGCTCTGCGTCCATACAGCGAGTGGTCCTTGGATGGCTGAATATTGTGCAGATGGTGGATGAAATTCGACGTTGCAGCTGCAAAAATAGATCAGAGACAGTCTCCGACAACACAACACGCCTCTTCTGGCAACCGCCGGCAGCCAATGCTCACTGGCTAGCTTCGACTGGTGGAAGGGGGTTTTTTTTCTTCTTCGTTCGCGCATGCCGTTGGCCTAGACTGGCTCCTCACCCAGTCATGGGGGTCCCTCCTACAGGCCCCTAAAGCATACTAGCCCATGGATGGCGGGTCCCCGTATTTTGTTCCAATCTAAACCCCCCGACGCAATGCGCGGGCACTCCAGGATTGTGAGGGAGCTGAGCATGGTGGGTGATAACGGCGTGCACATGGGCTGCGTGGAATGGCGAATGTCGATATTAATTGCATTGAAAAATGGAAATTTGATGGGGAAGAGGGCGCGTTTGATGGAGGAGAGAAGAGGGGTTGGGACGATGCGTTTGCTGAGGGCGCTGAGTCGCCTGCAATCTCTAGCGCAAACAAAAGTGAACACCAGAATTCTGCCGGTTCTGCCAGCTGGTGGAGGTCGTTGCTGCTAGCAACTACTCAGACACGCTGAAGATACAAACACGGGTCCTCGCCTGCTTACACCTCCATAACTCAATCGTTTGCTCGTCGCCCTCAGGCCAGACCATATCGCCTCCTCTGACTCGTCGCCTCCCATCATCCGCATCAGTCCATCCATCGCAGCCTCACCTGCACAAACGCACCAGCGCAGCAAGCCCGGATGGATTTGGAGCCGCTTTGCCCCATCCAGCGAGCAACCGTCCATCCTACCATCCATCGGCCAAGCCCAAAGTCGCTGATGCCCGGTCCGTCCATTCAGCAGCTAGTTGTTGACTAGACCCAAGCATTTCACCCTAGGCAGGTCAGCCACAAAGCACCAGTCTGTTGTTGCAATTCGGTGCCCCTGGTGCCCTCTTCTCCGGATACCACCCTCCACTGTCCACTTGTCTGCTCCACCGTGAGGCTGCTGGTGTGTGCCATCCCTCGTTCTGCTTCTCCATCTTTACTAACAAGGCCGTCTTTGTGGCGCTAGCCCAGCCCACCAAGCTCCGTCGTGTGAGCGCCGCCCGTGAGACGCAGGTCCTCTCTCAAATATAAGGGTCTCCTCCCCGAGCTCCAGCTTCACTTTTCTTTCCGCTGTCTTTCGTCCATCCCTCAACCAGTCCCATCCTTGACCCTCCCCCTCATTGGAGCCAGATTCCCCGGATTTCTCGATAGGACAACCCCGTCGATCATGTCTGACGACCACAAGGAAACCGTCGTCGAGCACTCGGCCGACTCCAAGGAGTTTGGCCATGCTGCCGATGAAGTCTACAACAGCACCGGCGTTGACGGCCGCATTGGCGGCGACGCTCCCGCTCGCCCTGCCGGCTGGATGTACAAGGGCTATCGGCCTTTCGGTCGCAACATCGAGCTCTGGTACGCCTCGCCCAAGGTCCAGCTGCTTATGATTTCGCTTGTCTGCTTCCTCTGCCCCGGCATGTTCAACGCTCTCAACGGTCTTGGTGGCGCTGGTCTTCCTCCCGAGAAGATCTATGTCGGTTCCAACTGCAGTGTCGCTCTCTACTCGACTTTTGCTGTCTTCGGTTTCTTCGCTGGTACCATTACTAACCGTCTCGGTCTCCGTCCCTCTCTTGCTTTTGGTGGTCTCGGCTACTGCATCTACGCCGCTTCATTCCTCAGCTACGGCCACACCGAGAACGAGGGCTTTGTCTATTTTGCCGGCGCCTTCCTTGGTGTCTGCGCTGGTATTCTGTGGTGTGCTCAGGGTGCTATCATGATGGCCTACCCTCGTGAGGAAGCCAAGGGTCGCTACATCTCCGTCTTCTGGATCATCTTCAACCTTGGTGCTGTCATTGGCTCGCTCGTAGGTTGATGTCTCACAAAAACGTTGAATCCTTACTAACCAAAATTGTTTAGGTTCCTCTGGCTCAGGCTGTCAACGACAAGTACTCCGACAAGGCTTCGGACGGCGTCTATGTTGCTTTCATCATTCTCATGGCCATTGGTGCCGTTCTATCGTTCTTCCTTTGCAACGCCGACAAGGTTATCCGTGAGGATGGCAGCAAGGTCATTGTTATGAAGAACCCTACCTGGGGTTCGGAGCTCAAGGGCCTCTGGGAGACTCTGTCCAGCCAGCCTTGGATTCTTCTCCTCTTCCCCATGTTCTTCTGCTCCAACATCTTCTATACCTACCAGAACAACGCCCTCAACGCCATTGCTTTCAACGCCCGTAGCCGCGCCCTGAATGGTCTTCTCTACTGGCTTGCTCAGATTATTGGTGCCGTTATCAACGGTTTCGCTCTCGACTACAAGGGTATCAAACGCTCCACTCGCGCTCGCCTTTCTCTCATCTTCCTCGTCGCCTGCACCTTTGGCATCTGGGGTGGAGGCTGGGCCTGGCAGAAGCAGCAGCAAACCCGCGCATGGCACTCGGATAAGGCAAACAAGAACGCTCCCCAACTCGACTGGGAAGACGGTGGCAAGTTCCTCGGCCCTATGTTCCTGTACTTCTTCTACGGTATGTACGACGCCATCTGGCAGACTTGCATCTACTGGTACATGGGTGCTCTGTCCAACTCTGGTCGCAAGGCTGCCAACCTGGCTGGTTTCTACAAGGGTATTCAGTCTGCTGGTGCTGCCATCTTCTGGCGCCTTGATGGCCTACAGCTCGAGTACAACACCATCTTCGGTGCCACTTGGGGCTGTCTCGCTGCTTCTCTTCTCATTGCCGCTCCTGTCATTTTCATGCGCATTCAAGACCACGTCTCCATCGAAGAAGATCTCAAGTTCTCCGATGAGACGATTGAGGACGTCGTGGCCGTCCCCGAGAAGCACGTCGATGCTTAAACGGCGCTGCAGTGTTTGGAAGTGGAAACTTGTATGCTTTTTGATTGGAAAGATGGGGAAAGTTGAATGAAATTCTGACGTAGCCTTATGACTGCGGGTACAACTGTACGCTTTTTATCTATTTATAATAGCCGGTTTGCATGGTTGCTATAGCATTTGAACATTTACTGCCTCAAGTAGACAATATACCCTGCTTAGCATCAACATATTTGTCCCATGCTTCTAATTGTGGTTGATTTATTTACATCTACTCGTGATGAAAGCAGATTATTGAGACGCATGATAACCAAGGTACCAACCGGCCAGGCTGCTACAGTACCTCTACCTAGTAGGTACCTAGTGTTGCAAAGCCACTGATAACGTGACCTGGGACCAGCAGTCACAGTGAGCCGCCCCCCTGCGAATCACCACATATTTCGTGGTCTCGCGCCACGGGCCGCCGTACCTGAAATGGCTTTGCTCTGTCTACCTCCAGCCGCTCCAGCACAATTTGTTCCCTTTGCTAATCAGGCGCGCGTGCTTTCAATGCCCATCCCTATTCCGCCGTTGTTGAACCCATAATGAACTTCACACGCGCAAAGGGGTCGCCTTAACGACTCTAAATCTTTATTGAGTTGCGCCGACTTCCTCTGATGAACTACGATCTTCCTGATCTGATCCTCATCTATCACATCAAATCTCCATCACGCCTCTCGGACGCGTGCATTCTATCGCAGCACGAAGGGTCGCAACCGCTCGGGCGATTTCATACACGACGACTCCAGCCGCAGCAACATTCATCCGCAGCCCCTCGAGCTTACTCGACTCGGTCACGAAAACTGAGCGTTCGACTTGTCGGCACACCTCAACCCTCCGCCGGACAACAGAGTCACACTGACCATGTATCTGCTTCGCTCGCCTTTGGCCCTGCATCGGAGCTTTCTCAACCCTACAGCTACTTCCAGCCGTTTCCATCAGGATTGGCCGGGTCTTCAACAAGTATCGTTGACAAGATCGCGTCTCAGCTTTTCCTTTGCCGATGAAATTGAGACATGTTACGGAATCCACCACTGCCGCAGACCTTGCGACGCAGTTACTTGCTCAATCCAGGCGGGATTTTTACGTTTGGATACGATTTAAACAGTGGATTGGTTCCTTGACTTTTCCGCTTAAGAGATTTCGCCTCATTTGATGATACTTATCAATCATTATGCTAGCCTGCCTATTCAACCACGGCGCGACCTGCTTGGCATATGCAGTCAGTGGCCCGGAATTTTGACCTGGGTGTGGCGGAACTTTGGCCGCTGGCAGAACTTCGGAGCTGGCAGAACTCCGGGTTACAGCAGCAGCTCACCATGGTGTAGTGTGCTTGGTTGGTTGGTCGCTCTGGCTTGTTAGACGAGCGGTTCCTCGAATTTGATCTGTGTAACGCAGAGACAGCTCGCCCGGTATCGACTCCTTCAGCACGGTTGGAACATGGCATGGCACGAAAATGAAAATGGCTTGCAATATCCAGCAATCTCGGCCTTGTCTCCTCAGCCAACTATAGAAGAGCTCACGAGCGCCTCAGATGGCAATGATTCGCCTGGTTACATGAGCGCATTGTCTGCTACAGAGCTGTCGTCTTTTGCATTTTACGTTCAAGAATTGACTGCTCTTGCTCAACCAACTGGTCATATCAATTCGTACACCGCACCTTTCCAAGTACGAACTGGGCCAATGCCGCTATCGATAGATCATCGGGATGATGACCGGCTTATCGGGCAAGCATGCACTTTTGCGCACCTTCCCAATCTTACAGCCCAAACTTTCGAGAACGAATTTTCATTTCCAGTTATGCTATCTGCCTCCGATGCAACTGTCACAGCCTATTCAGCTTGGGAAGCGCAATCGCCAGAGTCGTTCGTCCAACGAACGAGCCAAACATCTTGCAGCAGCCCAACTAGGAGCTCCACGCATTTGAAAATCGACGGATTGTCACTGATGCGAGAGCAATCCGCGATCGAACTTACACCCGCCATCGACAGCCAATCTCTTCAGAATATAGAGCAAGCGACATTGGAACCAGGCGGTGGCCCTGCGAGCTCGCGTCTAGCTTCTTTGGATGGTACGGGATCCAATCTCCGTTTGCTGGAACGCACCTGCAACCAATCTATCAATAGTGAAGGCGCAGTTATTACGAGGGGTGACCTGCGGTGCCCGTATCCATCATGCAATTCTACAGCTTTCTTCACTCGAAGATGCGATTTAGATAAGCATTATCGCCGACATTTACGAAAGTATTACTGCCGAGTTTTTGGGTGCAGACAGAGTGACGAGATTACTTCGCGTGGCTTCGGAACGAAGAAGGACAGGAATCGGCATGAAGATGGCCACGCACCTGCGAGGAAGTGTCAGTACTGCAGCAACGTTTTTAGTCGCTTAGATAATCTTCGCCAACATTGCCGGAAAATGCATAACATTACATAGTTGAAGTTTGGTAGGAGACGCATTGCAAGCGAGCGAGCGAGCATTGGATACCAAGCTGTTAATATCGCGCAAAGTAACGTCTGCTCGTTCTGTGCATATCGGATTGTTTTGGTACGAACTATTGAACATCGCGTGTCAACAAAAGCCACATGCGGGCCCTGCTCTCTATAATCCACTGTTTATATGTCCCCTTCGTCTACATTCTCCGCATTAGGAGCTGGCGAAAGTTCGCTGTCTCTGCATTTACCATTCACTCACAGCCTTATTTGTACCCCAGACGATGCGAGACAACGTTGCTAGCAGCTGGCTCCACTGTGTGGGCCAGATTGATGTATTGATGCCCGCATGCTCTACCATAGGGGTAGTTCTTGTGGTAGGCAGGCGGCAGAAGCGGAATGCCTCCAGCATGGAAGCTGGATGTGACCCAGTTTTTGCACACCGTGCCGTTAATATGCCACGCGTGTGTAGAAGCTGGACGAGGGCTGAGGAGGGTTGTCTTGGAGGATCTACATCCCCTCATCTTGTGGATCGTCATCCGTTCAGCCTTGTGCTACCTCCAGCGCCGGTTTAGCTGGATCAGCATTGAGATCAGGAAGCCATATCGGCGAATCTGCATTTTCTGAAAGTCTTTCATTTGGCACTACATTCCGCGATTCATGGCTTCCAATATTAATAACGGCAGGTCACATTATCGCCAGCAACTCTTGCTTCGAAGACGGGCGCGCGGCTGGACAAACTGCAGCACGCCTCATTGGCACTGCAAGCATGGGTAAGGTTACATCGATCCGGGCCATCTGTATGGTGCTTTCCCTTCATATATACTTTTTGCTTCATTCACAAACAAATTACCCCGCGTGACCGATGGAGTACGATCACTTGCGGGAGGGGGCCTTGCGGCAGGGGGCCTTGCAGCTGGGGACTTGGGGCCTCGGAGCGGCCACTCTTCGAAAATATGGCTGCCTAGGCTGTTGCCATCCAATATTTGCAGTAGTTTTGGATGATTGTGACATCCTTTCTTCAAGTTCCAACCTATGCTTGGCACCAGGTGTCTAAAATGGAGCTGTAGTCAAATAAGCGTGCTCTTAGCGTAGGAATCTATTCTGTCATTGTGCAGCAAGATGATTAGTTGAGGCATCGATTCCGGTATGAACGGCATATTTATGGTCAGCTTCTCTACTGCTTTAATATCATGCTCCTCGGGGGGGGGGGCTGGCCTCCACCAGCTTACGATATATAAAGCGCGCCACCAGATGCAGTTTTCTGAATCTTGAGCATATCAGAATCAGGCTCCAACTTGTCTCATGATCCCTAGCACAATCTTCTCCTACACTCACACGTTCTGAAATCTTCGCCATTCCACTATCATGAGAAGCTATTTCGCTGCCCTGTTGCCGTGTCTCGCGGTACCCGCTTTGGCATGTCTTACTACCTCAACGACCGTCTCTGTTGGCCTAGACGTTGTTGTCGCAATAAGCACAAATGATAATGGCGTCCAAACCTGCAATGGAGCCAATGTGAATAGAGGTGGCCCTGGAGATATCAAGTGTATAGGTGGCTACAGTCTTCACTACACACTCGGCTGCCCTGGCAATGGGAACTGCATCACTATTAGCTATGGCACCCCACATGGCAGGTACTCATACCAGGTTTCCCAGGGCAGAACCTGCAGATATTCAAACTGCTGCGGTGGTAAGTAAGCACCAAGTCTGCTGAGAACAATACTAATGCATTTCGATCAGGGAATATCCCATGCAGTTGCTCTCAATGCGACATGTGGAGCCGAGATTTTGGATGCTAAGCTGTGAAATCATGTCTCTATTGTTCAGTCGTCACTGCTCTCGCAAAGCGCAGGAACTTTTCTGCAAAAAAACTCAATTATCCGTACTTTGTTTATTATACATGCTAGTGTGGGAGAGATCAAGTAGCAACAGAAAAATATAGGCAGGGCAGATTAATATATCATGACTTCCCCTCGATTTCCTTTTTCTCGTACATTAAATCCAGCAACGCGCCCTCAATGTGGTCTCCCATGGTGTAATGGGTATCCTGCCCGAATTCGTGCAGCTCCGCGTTGGGGAGCTTCTCGGCAAGGTAACGGATGGCCTCGATGGGAGCATTGACATCCTTGGTGCCGTGCCAGATCTTGATCGGCGCATCTCGATAGGTCACATCCTCGAGCCGGAACCCCCAGTCATTGTCCGTCAGGATGCGCGCTTCCTGCACGGCGCCGTCGACACCTTGCCTAAACGGCTCACTAATCAGCAAATCGAGCAGGGCCGCGCGCTGCTCACTCACAGGGCGGTTGTCCGGCGTCACGATGGTGCTGGGCGTGGCACCCGGGTTCTCCTCCAGCCTCTTGGCCTCCTTCTCCCGCGTCTGCTTGTTGACGAGATCCAGCCAGGCGTCGAGCCGCGTCGTGACAAATTGTGTACCGACCAGCCAGTGTGTCAAGCGCAAGGTGACGCTCGTCAGGACGCTGACGAGACCAGGCCACCAGTTGACCAGCACGTGAAGGATGCGCCGCGAGCGCGTCATGTAGTGACGACCGGCCGCCCAGGGGGGTGCGCCGGCAAACAGCCCAACGCCTGTGAGCATCTTGGTCGGCAGCGCGTGCGCGCACGCGACGGCAAAGGGGCCGCCACCGGATGTGCCCATGACGGCAAAGCGGTCCAGCCCTTGAGTGTCCGCAAACGCCTGCACGTCGCGCGGCCAGTCGAGCAGCGCGCGACGGGGCAGCTGCGGCGTCGACAGGCCGTAGCCGGGGCGGTCGAGGGCCAGCACGCGTATCGAGTGGGCGGCGGCCAGCTTGTGCAGCACTTTGGCCTCGATGCGCGACGAGGGGTAGCCGTGAAAGTACAGCAGCGTCTTGCGCCCCTGCGCGTCGCCATACTCGGCGAAGCCCAGCTTGCGGCCGTCAGGGAGCGTCATGGTCTGATTGTGAGCAGCATTTGGAGTGACTTCTGCCGCCGTCGCCGCCTTTGTCGTCGTGGGCGCGGCCGTCGTGGCGGTCGTGCCGGTAGACATGGGTCTCGATGAGAGACGAAACAGTCTCTGTGTAGATGCTCTAGCTGCCATGAAGTGTGGTGTGAGAATGTAGTAAGATGAAATCACGGCTTGTGATACTTGATAGTACTTGAAATATAGGAAGAAATGGGTAAAATGAATGTGATTGATATATGCCAAGTTCTGCGACGCTGGATTACGCAACGAAATCAGCTTTATATATCTTATGAGTCGAGACAGTCCGGTTTCTTCTCGCTCGACTCAGAAGCCATACAGCCGTAGCGCATGGTAGAGCCTAATTCGGCAAGGCGCCGCCGTGATGCGGGTCACTTCCGGGGCGGTGATTTAAGGAGCCCGGTCGTACAAAAGCTTCGGTCGGCGATACGGTGCGGGTTGCCCGCCCGCGTCGATCTCACCAGTGCTTTATCTAGAAAGTTGGGTTGCAGCGATCAATCATCAAATCACAAATTGCATGTCGTAACTATCGTTAGTCCCAAACCTTGATAGATGAAATCTGATTTTGGTGACTGCCAACATCGGGCGGCGTCAGCGCGTACAGCCCCAGCAAGTCACTCTCTTCATATGATTGCTATGAACAGTCTGCAGGCGGGATTTCGAAGGTATTCGTATAAATATAAGAAATTCCCCCAGCTCGGGACGCGGAAAAGAAAAGTGGGAGAGAGGCTTCACATGTTCTACTTAGTAAAGCTGAGCTGGTCCACCAATCCCACCCTGGCACAGGTCACGAGTGGAGGAAGAGTCAAAATAAAGGGAATTGAAGAAGCATGAGAAACAAAAAAAGTTCGTTATATATGCTGTATGTACTGGGATATAGATCTGCTAGCTGATGGAATATAAACAAGTGTGAGTGCCAGCAGACAGTTTTGCTGCAATGGCATTTATTTCTGAGCCCAGCCAAGCTGGTTGTTGCCGGCGTCGAAGACAACATACGCAGCCTTGAGGGCAATGTCACCAAAAATGGACATGCCGCCGCCGCCATTGGACTGAAGACCACCGAAGCACTGACCGTCCTGGGAGCCATAGTTCAACAGGCTGCCGTCAATGGTGATCTGGCCATCGCCCACGCTAAAGGTCAGGCTGGGAAGCTGCGTGTTGCAGTCAAAGACCCAGCCGCCCTGCTCCTGGGAGTTGGTCGCGCCCGAGACCTGGCCGTAGTAGGCGTTGACGACGGAATCGTCGACGAGGAGGAGGGTGGTGCCGGTGTCAGCAATACCGTTGACCGAGTTGTCGCCGAAGCTGGCGCTGAAGCCCCAGAAGCCCTGGCTGCTGTCGACGGGCGTGTAGATGATGTTGCTGGCGGCGCTGGGGATGCCGCCAAAGATGTAGCTGCCGGCGGTGTTGTGGCGGAGGTCGGCGACGAAGAGGGGGCTGTCGAGCTGGGACTGGACGTTGTCGAACCAGGTGCTGGCCTGGTTGGGGCTCACGGTGTTGAGCGTGCTGAAGGCGAGGCCGAGGAGGCCGTCGTTGTCGCCGTTGGCGAACTGCTGGGACACCTTCTGAGCGGACTCGACGACCTGGTTCTTGACGGTCAGGCCGCCGACGGTCACGGAGTCGGTGTAGACGTCGCCGGAGCTGCCAGAGTGGTCGGCGTACTGGATGGACCAGGTCTCGCCGCTCTGCTTCTTGGCCGTCTTGCTCTTGCTGGGGCGGTACAGGTTGTGGCTGCCGGGGTTGGGCGTCTCCGAGGAGAAGACCCAGAGGTCGGCGCTGCCGGTGTCGAAGTCGAGGTTGAGCTTCTGGGCGGGCGTGCCGATGGAGACGGAGACGAGGTACTCGAGGTCGCCGCTGTCCGAGTTGGCCGTGGCCGTGCCCTCGGCGCGCCGGGCGTGGGCCTGGCTGGTGGCGTTGGCGGCCGTCTTGAGCGCGTCCGAGACGGGGATGCCGTACTTGGTGTAGGCGCGAGCCAGAGCGAGAGGGCCGTTTCGGCCGACAAACTTCTCGCTGCGAGTCTGCTTGAACTCGACGACGCCAGACTTGGCAGGGAGAGCAGCGCCAGCGGCCATGGAGGCCGACAGGGCAGCGACGAACCAGCTTCCAAAGTTGGAGAACTGCATCTTGGACAATAATAGAGGATGTGTTTATAGATGTGGATTCTGGGGGGTTCTGGTGCCCTTCGATTGGGTTGATGAAGTTGTGGTTGTTGTAAGTCAATTCCTTGCGGCAGAACTTCTGAGGATATTTATACACACGAATTGTTCATACGCGGTCGGTGGCTCTTTAGCCCCCCGCTCCTATGAATAGCGCCATGTTCTTCAGGCTTCTATCGTTTGAAGCTGTCACCTTCCGAATCAAGGACGACCGCATGATTGAAATCCAGAGTCGGAAGCTGGCTAGAGCTCGTTAGGTGTCTAGCAAGGGAACGGACCATTCTACCGCGGTGTGAAGATAAGGGCACGACTAGGCCAACACGATGCCTTCACTTATGCTACAGCAAAATCATGAGCCAGACTAGCATGCAATGGGCAGTCGAGCCGGCATGACGGCACAGCATCTTCAGGGGGTCCGTCATCAGCCCTCGGAATTGCGGCATGGCATAGTTGCCCTGTTCGGGTGTCAAGACCGAATGTCTAAAGCGGCAAAGTCACAAATCGCCAAGCTTCCGTCAAGTCTGGGGTCGACCCTTGGCAGTATGGGGGAAACCCAAGAAAAGGGGCGGCTTTCTATTCTTGGAGGCACTTTTGACAGCTTTTCTGGAAAGCCCGGCACTTTGGGCCATCGTTTTTTGCCCAAAACCGGACATATCATGGGAGATCCGTCCGGCGGGGGCCGACTTGGCATCACGTCCGCTTATCACGACGATTGGCCTCCTTCCTGATTGGGTACCTCGCATGACCCTAACTGCCGAACGGGCCGCACTCTGTGGTCACATTCGCCAGTGATAAGAGCCAATTAGACGGAGAATTTTTGACAGCGGCGGTGCTTTTTCGCTGCTGACCCTGTGGAGGGATGAGGCTGCGAGGCACAAGGCAAATTTCGGGCGCACTACTCTTTTCAAGCACGGCTTTCGCGTGCTGGCGACGCATCTACTACACCAGATGCGGTTGGGCTCCTCCGATGCGCCCAGCGCCGGGGTCGGATAACGGTCAGCTCAGAGACCCTTGCTTGATTTTGCATTCTCTGGAGTGGCTCTCTTGTGCAATGCGACCGGATTACGGAAGGCTCCGGCTTTCGCTCTCCGAGAGCGGCGTCGAGAATGCCAGCCCGTCAAAGCGTACCATGGTCAGCAACATGATGTAGCGGCTTGGATCGTGCGGTTATCGTTGCGGGAAATACTAATTGCACCACGCAAAATTACGTCGTGCCGTGCCTTCCTACACAACATATACAATGGGGTCTGCTGCACCGCCATGTCATTCAACATCATCAACAAGTGTACGAGTAGGGCCGAGTCCAACATGCATATTGTCTGCGGTGCGGAAGGAAACAGGTAGACGCAGAGTCGCTTCTACGGCTGGATTACAAACAACGCCATGAAAGCGAGAACATACACGGCCGCCCCTGGCGAGCACACGAAATTGAAAAAGTCTTGGGAGCTGCAAGAGAGAAAGCCCATTGGAGATTTGCCATCAGTGCGTTGGCGACTGGCAGGTGAAAGAGAAGAGGGAGGGAAAGGGAGAGAAAAGGCAGAAGGAAAACAAGCCAGAGAAACAGGTTTGCAGTCGCCAGCCTTACACATGTCAAAAGCAAAAACCGGAACGAGCTCTACACAACCACATCTGGCATTAACTAACACAGCAACGGGTACCAAATCCCACACCAAGGCCACTTTTGACAGCCCGTGTAAGCAAGCACCAACCAAAACAACAGCCCAGATGGCCCACCATGCAAAAAAATGTCCACAAGATAAGGGGAAAAAAAGAGATACTGCTTCGAGTCAAAAAGAAACACCTTCAGGTCACGGTGGGGATCGAACCCACAATCTTCTGGTTCGTAGCCAGACGCCTTGCCATTTGGCCACGCGACCAAGCTCTTTGATGAGGACCAAAGGGCGACAAAAAAGCCTCATACCGTCAGCCCATTCTGGTTGCTCCCTTTCCCAGAGGTATTTTGATGAACCTATTGAAAGTCAGACTCAATGGCTACCCTACATCTGGCTGGCATGGCATTCTTTTTCGGCCTTCCACCATGTTGTTGGAGGTATCTTTTTATGGTTCAAGTTCCAAACAGTCCTTGAGACTATCGACATGTAGTCTAACGCACGGAATTGTCTCACACCTGCGTTGTGGTGTTCCACACTTGTAAAACCCATGTCACAACACGCCAACTCCATCAACGCCATCAACAATCCCAAGAAGACATTCCATCTCAGCGTCAAGACTGACCAAATTACACGATATTCGTATCATTCACAGCATTCAGCGGTTTAGACGAGATGGAAAACCAAACAGTTTTTTTTGGTACGAAAAAGCAAGACTCAAAATAACAAGCAGTATACCTAAGTAAATTTTTTTTTTTCAAATAAGAAAAAGGAAGAGAGAGAAGAAAGTGGCTTTCAAGAGAGAACGAACAAAGACAAGTCATAGTCTCATACATGAAAATATGTCAAAAACGAAAAAAGAAAAGCGTGTCTTGAGCCTCTGAATATATGACTGTTCCTTGTTTTAATCCTTCCTTTCTTTTTCAAGCCCTTGCCATTCCTTCCGGCTTCTTGCTTCTTCATAGCCTTCCTCTTCTTTTTGTCCCTTTTCTGCCATTTTTCCGTGTTTTGTTTTGGTGTAAAAAGCGATTGGAGGAGACGGAACAGCACCTGTAGCAAATGGATTTCCCAGCGTCAAAGGAAACAAGACAAAAGTAAATAGAGACCACATCAATTATTCCTCAACTGTAAATAATCACATTTTGCTATCAGTTGTCCGCTCACGCAGACCATTTTAATGCCTCCTCTATCCCAACAAACTGCATTCAAGCTTGTCTCGTCGAGCCGTAGCTTCGCGAGCGCATTTCCTCCATTGGCGATCAAACCACAGGACGGCAGCATGCCACCCACTCAGAAATGCGAGGGATGCGGGCGGTTGGCCGCTTATTTGCCAAGGCTGGGGAAGGCAGACTCGTCCTTGGTGTTGATGTTAGCAGCAGCAGGGCGACCGCCACGGGCACCACCACGGGCACCACGCTCGCCGCCGCGACCACCGCGCTCACCACCACGCTCAGAGCGCTCACCACCGCGAGCACCACCGCGACCGCCACGGGCACCACCGCGGGCACCGCCACGGGGACGGTCGGCCTCAACGAAGCGAGGGTCGAAGTCAACGGTCTGCTTGACCTTGCGCTCACGCTCACGGAGCTTCTTGCCGGAAGCGGCAATGACGTACTCCTCCTCCTCGTTCTCAAGGGCCTTGGCGCCAGCCCACTTCTTGTCGAGCTTGGAGCCCTCGTTAGCCTCACGGACCTTGTGGCCGCCAAGAGCGAGCTTCTTCTCGGCCTGCTGGGCGAGGTAGTCGGCGTACGAGACGCTCTTGTCCTCGGGCTCAGCGGGCTCGGCATCGGCATCAGCAGAGGCGTTCTTGTCGCCCTCGGCAATAGCCTCGCCGGCCTGCTCGTCCTTGAGCTCGGCGTTACCCTCGTTGGAGCCCCAGCCCTGAGCAGTCTGCTTGGCAGTGGTGCTGTTGACGTTAGCTGAAATGCTGCGAAGCGGTTGTCGGCGGCGCGGCGACTTACTCTCGGTTCTGACGGGAGTGACGGTCGTCCTGATCACGAGGGCGACGGCCACCACGGCCTGGCGTAATCGTTAGTACATGAGTTTGAATGCAAAGATGGCGTCAAAAGCGCGGTTGAAGCGCCAAAGGGGCGCAATGGGATAAGACGTACCGCCACGGCCGCGGGCACCAGCGCCACCACGGGCACCCTCGCGGGGAGCCTCATCAGTGGAACGGGCCTGGTTGCGGGAGCTGCCAGCGTTGCGATCGCGGAAGGCTGTGAGACTCAGTTAGCGGCCGTGCCGGATGGTGTGCTTGCACGTTGGAGACGGCGCGCGGGGTGGGCACATGGGAACTTACCACCCTCGCTACCACCAGGACCGCCACGGCGGTTGCCAGTAGCACCGCCAGCTCTCACGGGAGCCTGGGGCTCGACATTGCGCTTGGTGGTGTGGGTAGAGGCCTTGTCGACAGTCTTGACGGGGGCGTTGGGCTTGGCATCGCCATCTTCGTCGTTGCCTGCGAAATCGATGCACGGTCAGTATTGCTGGTCGTGTTGGGTATGGGGACAGTAAAAAAGCGGCAGCAGTGTATGCGACGGCGTCGATTTGAAGTCGATTCCACGTCGGACAAAACAGCTTCGGCAGGTCGAGGGGGTTGGGAGCGTACCGAAGTAGGCGAATCGGTTCTGCGAGACAAACGCACAGGTTAGTTTAAATCTGTGGTGTTGTAGCTCAAAAATGCCGAGCTATGCTTTGCTGCGCATCACGTTCTGGGCCATGCAGCACGCGCCAGCGTCCAAAAACAGGCCGTCGAAAATAGACACAGTCCCATTGCCCTCCAAAATCACACCAAGCGGTTCGACAGCGATGGATGCATAGTTTGAACGGGCAATTTGGACGATGTGTTTTCAGACGGCGTGCAGGGTCGGTCGGCTTCTCAGGCAAAGGGGCAGTGCGTGTGCGTGTTTTCCCATTTCGTGACAGAGTCGGCATGCTGCTGGGCATAACTCATCAATGCATACCTGAGAGGTAATAGCGGACGACATCTTGGTCGTGTTGTTTATGGCTTAACGCCTACCGACGAGGAACTTTCAATGGCGGGTGGGAGGGTTGACAACGTGTGTGGTGGCAGAGGCAAAAGAGTGCTTGGGATCGCATGACCTGTGCGGGAGAGGGAGTCCGTTTGTGTGGGCGACGGCTGGCCAAGGCAGGAGGAGGAGCAAGCAGCAGACGCAAAAGGTACCTCACCAGACACGGCAAATTGGCAGAGGCTAGAGGTACTGACACCGGAAGCAGACAGCTACAAGTTGGGGGGCAAGTCACCGCTGGAGCCACACGCACGGCCTGAAATTTAGCGGACGCGCAGCCTGGCTGGGGCCTGAAGGGCGCGCTGTCGGCAGCTGTCTAGCTCCAGTTACAGGGGGCTTTGCGCCAAAGTAATCTGAAGCAGCTTCTTGGGGCAAAGCTCCAGGCTACCTACAGTACGTTACAGGTACCTATTTCGAGCCTACCACAACCAAGACGCTGGGCCACACGCTACGCATCCCAAGTCCGCTTCAAGCTGGGGGCCGGAATGGCCGTGACTATCCCATCGCCAAACGTACTTGTCATAATACATGGCAATTGGCAATGTGCATCGACTCTCCAGCCCTGTCGTGCGGCCAGCCGTGGACCATGTACACATGCAGCCGTTTGCCGGCCAAATGCGCTCCAGGCCCTGGCCAACGCCTGCTCGCTTAAATCACGGTACCAGCGCGGGGGGGAATAAAATAATAATAAACCCGTAATTTTTTTGTGCTTGATTTTTTTTTGTGTCCCAAGTAGGGCTGCTTTCTTCCCTCCTCGAGGTGTGGGTGGCCCCCCCCCCCCGGAGCCGTTAGTGCCTTTGCTCAGCTGCAAGCAGAAATGCTTATTAACACGGCATTTGCAAGTAGCGTCTCCACTCTCTTTGTCCATCACTGTGAGCATACTGTGAGCACCCAGCAAAGCGACTGGACCAAACTGGGCGCGCGCCAGCTCTCTCCGTTAGTTTCGCCGGCCGTCTTCTCGTTCCATGAATCCACAGTGGTGGCTCATGCTCCATTTCTCGAATCCTACTGGACCGCAGGCTTGATGGCACATCGCTTCCCTATGGCGGCCCTCCAGTCCCCATCCACAGCCAGTCGGAGAGCCTTGACGAGACTGCAAGAGCGAGAACTCGAAATTGCCTAGAACATCACTTCATTGTATAACAACTACATCACCTGTCAACACTCTTCTTCATACACGTAGGAACTGGCTTGAGTGGGTGCGGTTGAAATACAGGCCCATTGATCGGATCGGCAGCATTGACCCAGATCAAATCTTCACCTTGCTCGTCCATGTCCGTGCCATCTTCTTTCCTCGCCTCTAGTGCCAAACATGCTTCTCTTCTCCCCCCAGACGTAGCCAAATCATGCATCATTCCCCATCTCAACCTGGCCATCCCGCCATCTGCAGAATGCACAAAGTCGACGCATACTCGGGTAAGCTGGGCATCTTGGCGGCTGCGCCCGTCTCCCGCAGTCTCTGCGTCGCAAATAGCACAAAGCGGTGGCACCAACAAATCTGCTCTGTCTGTGCTGCCGTTCATCGTGCGGCTTCCGCACAGCAGGCAGCTGTAGCAAGCTCGATGCCAGAAGCACCAGCCAAAGCTGATGCAGTCATCCCCTCGACAAATCATTTCGCCGCAGACCCAGCATATCGAGAGTTTGATGATGGTCAAGGCGCACTGGTTGCAGGCAAGACGCGCAGAACTTCCAAGTATAGTAGGATGGCCCGGTGCTGAGCAGTGACAATAGTTGCATATAAATTCGTGGCTGTTTTTGAATGATGGGGTTGGTAACTCTGTTGCAGGCATCATTGGTGACGCCTTCTGTATCGATGCTAAGTAGATAATGCTCGCGATAGTGGCTGCTTCTCGTGTTCTTGGAGCTATTATATAATGAAAACTAAAAGAACGTGTTTTAATCCGAAATTGGATAAGTATGATCGATGGATAAGTCTTGTAAAGTACACAGCGCGAATCACGTAAGTGCTCGTTGAAAGACCAGCCAGGGAAGGCATGATCCGTGGACAGCCGCAGGCTTTACAGGCAGTAGCAGCTCCTCATAGCAACCCATCACGGGCATAGAATGTTTTATTCTCGTTATACCTGACATGGTTCAGAAAAAACTACAAAAACAACAAAAAACGCCAAAACAGTATCCTTAACCCGCTTTTGAAATCAGAAAACCGGAAACCAGAAAACACCAATTCGAAAAGTAGTCCTTCATCTTGAACGGCCAGGCGGCACTTGGCAGAGCCTTTGCTGAGGCCGCCAGGTGACCGTAATCCTAAATATGAGGGCGAAATCCAATGCTGCAAAGTAACCAACAAATATATGTACACAGTGCACTTAGTTGCACTCTTCAAACTCGCGTCTTGGGGCGAGCTAGCATGTTTAGACGGCTCATGCTCATGCCTTGTCCCTTCTTCGTCGGGCTGGCAGATCGGGGCGTTGAAGTCGGCGTCTTGTTGAGCTGCTGTCTGGAAGGCGTGAGAGAAGCGTTACGATCCAGTCGTGCTCTCTTGACGCTGCTCTGAGGAGTCGACGTGATGGGCTTTGCGGAAGACAGAGCAGGGCGCTCAGCGCCAGATGCAGTGTTCTTACGCTTCTTGGACGCACGCTCTGCTGCCTCTCTCTCAGCGTCCTCTTCGTCAGTGCTGGGTCGGTGACGCTTCTTGTTTGTCAGTCCATGTAGAACGCCCGGCAGCGACTTGGAAGGCGATGATGGTGCGGCGTTCTCCTTGTCTGGGTGTGAACTGGGGGCAGGGGCCGCCGGGAAGCTCCCTGGCAAGCTGGCTGCTTTGTTCAGCGACTCCCTAACGTGCCGAACACTTGATTGGCCGACGGAGCTACCGAACCCAGTCCTGGGAGCATTGCCAAACTCGATAGTATGATCGCTGCGGAAGGTGAACGCGCTCGGAACCGATGGCACTTGCTTCTTGGCACTGTCATCTTTCGTATCAATGAGGCTCTTATACCCAGACAAATCGGGGTAAGCAACGTGGCCCCCGTTTTCGGAAGCAGCATTCTTCATCTCCACATCCCGCGTGCTTTTGGGTGCAGAGGCAGATCTGAATTTGAACAACGATGACTTGAGTGGTGTGGGCGAGCTTTGGTCCGCCGCTGCGCGCTTGGTCTCGGGTGTGAATGTGACCTTCTTTGCCATGAGCTTACGGCGAGGAGTGGTAAATGGAACAGGCGGCAGCTCTTTGTCAAGGCGGGGAGGAGCCGGGGTGTGGGATCCGTAGAGTGCAGGTTGGGGTATCGCACTGGCAGCAACAGATCCCGTGGAAGGCTGTGACCGCAGAATTGACTTGACCTTCTGCATTCGCGTCGGGCTAAGAATGCGACGAGCAAACCCATCTGCCTTGGAGCTCAAATTGCTGGCAGACAAGGACTGCGCAAAGCTCGGCGTAGAAGGCGCAGCTGCTCTGACTGGGCTCGCAGATGATTTGGATGGCGTAGAGACAAGGGAGATGGTCGGCTTCCGTGGACTGATCGCCTGCTTTGTTGGTGTCGATACTGAAACCGGAACTGGCTTGACAGGACTAGCGGATTTGTGCGTTCTTGATGACTTGGTAGGGCTCATCAGACGCGAAAGGGTTGATTGAGGCCGTGTGGTCGTGCGTGAAGCTGCGGGGGTCGGAGCCAGCTTGGGTTTGTTGGTTGACGTATCGTCCTCCTTGCGCTGCTTCATTCGCTTCACGGGCTGCCGCTCGACAAGAGTGCGATCATTTGCCTTGCTAGGCGAGGAAGCTTGGAAGTTTTTCCTTGGAGAATCTGCGCCATTTTTGCTGTCCAGGTTTGCAGCAGACGATTTGCGCTTGAGGTTCTTCTTTGGCGTTTGAGATACAGACACGGCCGGTTTTTGTGGTGAGGATGCAGAAGTTGCTTTGCTGGGAGAATCAGTGAGGCTGGCCTTCGATGGCGACCTCTTCACGCCGGCGACGACAGGAGTAAATCGGTTGGCTCTCCAGGCGGACGCGTGTCCTTCAATAGAATCCATCTTGTCGAACTCAGCGGCGTGCGCTGCGCTATAGCGACTTGCGATGCTCTTTGGCTTCGCGAAACGGCGGTCGCCAATCATTCCCCCATCGAGACCTTCAGCTTCGCGCTGAGCAACCAGTTCAACCTTAATCTTGGCAGCTTTCTCTTGCAGCTCTTCCATGATTCTTTTCGCATCACTGCTGAGCGACGTTCTTGTCGCAGCTAGATCAAATGTGAATGACGACGTGGGCAGGCCAGTTGAGCGGGATGGAGTCGCGGTCAAACCAGTACCGCTGGATCTTTTGTCGGAGGTATCGATGTCCGTGAATCCGAGGGCTACCGCCGATGAAGGCTCTCCGATACTTTGATGAAATTTGCTTGGGTGCATTTCGCTGTGAGGGGGCTTGATCGCGGATGATGGCGGCGTAGAAGGGATGGGCATTGGGGACTTGGCGATAGAGCGTCGAGGAGATGATGTGGGCGCGGGCTCAACATCCTCAGTAACAGACAATAGTTCCGGTACGGCCTTAATACTCTGTATCTCAGTCAACATCAATCGACGAAAAATGGCGGTCTGCGAGCGAGCTACCTTGGAAGTACCTGCGATGCGCGCAGAGCGGCGTCTGGGGGGAGACATATTGCCAGCAGACAGCGAAGCGCCGATGTTTGATGACGGTAATTAGAAGCGCCGAGATCAACTTGGCGTGGAGTAGCTTAACGGACTTCTATAGTGGAATGTTGTAGTATGAACGTTATTGATATGATGTCAATGAGGAGCGTGTGGTCAAGGAATGGGTTTGTTGACATTAGTGGGGCTGTTTGTTTACTTTTCGGGGCCCAAGCTCCGCGGAGGAACGTGACGCGCCATTGTGCCAATATCCATATATACTGTCCGTTCGCACTGTACGAGTACAGTACAACCTCACCTCACCTATTCTATCAACGTGGCTCAATTGTACTAATTCATTGCTTGATGTATCATCTCTCCATTTCAGCGACGCCAAACTGGTCTATATTTGAACTTTATTCTCCGATCTAGTCAGCCTTACAACTGTCAGCAGCTGGCTTTACATGCACACCAGAATTTCTTTTATCCTTGAATACTGTTACGTATAACAAAGCTGTCAATGACACCTCATTGAAGCGGGTGCGGGAACAGGCGAATGCCATAGTGCTTTACCCCAGATTTTCGCTTGCGGGGAACCTTTTTGACATATCAACGGCAGCGTTTTATTCCAACTGTTCAATATTTTGCAACTGAGCAGTACACGGCCACAGTAATGGATAGATATGTCTACAACACGCTCACGACTCAAGCTTTCCTCGTCCGCCATTGCCGGGTTCAGCATAGACACATGGACACATGCACTTTTGCTTGATTAGGTGGCGGAGCTCTCGCTATACAAAAGTAGCCTTTCTTATCAGTGCACTAAAGTGCATTTGTTTCATCAAATGAAAACCAGTCCCCGATAAACGTCGCTCTGCGGGCTCGCTCGAGAAGCTCTCGGCCCATAATCGATCGTCAAGACAAGACACGGCGACTCCGCCTGACGAAAAGAATTCATTTGGTCATATGATCCCCGCCTGTAACTTGCAAAACACGATTTGACCGATGGTGTCCAACTACCTTGCCCACGACTCTTGTCAGCCAGGGCTGGAGTAGATGGGCGAGCCAAAGAGATCATTGACCCAACAGATTCGAGAACAAGAATGGAGTAATAGCGATGGCCAAGGCTTCTCTAGGCCTTGCGCCACACTCCGTCATCTATTAGATCGACGCCTAGGACCCTTTGCACCTCCCGCTCGCCCTGTGGTCATCATTTGCGCTTCTAGAAGGTGCAACTACCGATAGGCACCGGCGCCTCCAAGTTCTCTGCTTATCATTTCTTGCAGCTGCCTCACTTGACTAGATCTGCTACGGCCAGGAGACTTCATATCCTGATTCATGGCTGAGTGTCCACAATCAAGCCTGCCTGAGAACTGGCCGCAATGGCGTGCCCGCCAGTGTCCACAACATGGTCACGCAGGCTGCAGACTTGAGGGGAATTTTTTTGTTGGCATTGTCGTTTTGGATGAAACTGCCCAAACAAGAAGGTACCCCTTTAAGGAAAGAGAAGGCTTGTTGTCTCACTTGCAATTCTGCAGAGTTGAAATGAAGACGACGGTTTGAGCCGAGTCGCGAGTTGTGCGCAGGCCATTGCACAATACGACGACAGTGCGACGGTGGTGCTGGTAGCTTTTCTAGGCTGAAAAGAGATTGGCCAGTTTAGGGTCTGAGCTCCCGAAAACCGATAGCTCATTTACAAGGGCAACACTTCACCGGAAATGTTCCCTGTTCGCCGACAGGAGATGTCGGGCGCACTGTAGAGTCTACTTCGAAGCTTGCTGGAATAATAAGTGATGAGAGCGGCCAGTGCTGGTCACATCCCTGTGATCTACGTTTCCACAAATCTTAAGCAGGGCTAGTAAAGATGGATTGGAGACGTGCTTAAGCGACTGGAGCCATGCAACATGGCTACTTGGCTTGTACATGTAGCTTCAAATTATTAGAGGCTGAGACGATGAACGAAAAGTTTCCTCTCCCAAAGTTGGTCTAGAAAGGGCGAAGAAGGGCAGACTCCACCATCAGGTGTGTGTCTGGGTCCGTCGAAAAGCCACCCACGCATCTCGTCCAGAGAAAATGGAGAAGATGGGTCGTAGGCAAAATTGCATCATTGCGCGATACTGCAAGAAGCTTAGAACATGCAGGCAGTGCAACGAAGAAAATCAACCTATTCGCAGTGCCGTGGTTGCAAGCGCTTGGCCATCAATGTAGAGATAACAGCTCCAACTCAGGTGGCTTGCAATTAGAGCCTGGAGGCACCTGTGACGAACAAGGTCAAAAAGTTCCGCAGACTCAAATTGTAGGCTAGAGAAGAAGAAGAAGAACTGAAGCATCTGATGAAGCTACCAGGAATGCGATGAAATCTAACAGCGTGGAGCTCTCAACTTTGCGCAGCTGAGGCCAAAATCTGGGTTGAGATGAGAAAATCAGATTGGGCACTACGAGAACTGTTCGGGTCATCGCTGTGGGCGCCCGGCGGATCGGTACGAGGCCAGAAGTACCCAAACTTCAGGTTTTAAATTTTTAGTTTGTCGGCGAACAGTTGGATGGTTGGTTGGGAGCAGAGGAGAGCCCAAAGTTGCATAGCGCTAAAGACTGTGCGTACCGATCACTCGGCTTGGAAGCAGTTCGGCATCTAGAAGCCTTCCTGAGACTGTGAAGACGCGGGTAGATTAAAAGACATTGACTCGTGCCTGTCGAAACCGAATGACTGATTCTGAGGCATCGCTCAATTTCTGACGACCTCCCGGAGCATAAGCCTGACTGAATACTTTGTTTCTGCTATGCGCAACGAGGCAACAGCCCCAACGAAGTGACCCGGATATCCGGCTTCCTTTTTGAGTAGAGGCTGGTGGACTGGGGTCATCATGTTTGACCTACCTCTTTCAGTACAGCGCCAAATGGCGGGTGTCATGTTTGCGAGTCAACGAGCCAGGCTAGCCAGGCGCTAACCTCTACAAACCCCCCCTCTGAAAGCTGCTCGATTCTTTGACTAGTAGACGCTGAGTGGAGGGCAAACTCGTCCCCTGGATGATGAGCAGCTGAGTTTCTGCATCAGGGCTCAGGCGAGAAAAGAGTTTTGCGTGGCCCGCGGCGCCCCTCCCCTGATAATATCGGGATCAGAAGGTTGGAGACGACAGAGAGACAAGCTGCCGGGGACTGTCGTCTCCAGCCTTCTGGGGATTGGATGGGAGATGCACGGAGATACATGGAGCGGGGAGGAAAGCAACTTCCAAGTCCTGGCGGTGACTTATGCATGGACCAGTATGCAGGCACATTTGCATGTCTAACCAGGGCCATTGATGGTCGGTACTTGTATGAAACCACGAGAATCAGCCCGAGAAATCCTTCTGCCGCCGCCGTAGCAGATTAGCCAGCTGTTCGTCTAATGCCAGTCGCACTCGGCATCGTGGACAACAAGAAAGCCATCGACAGCACAAAAGCAGCGGATGCACAGGAGAGCATGGCTGCCACCCACATCCCAGGCCGAGTGGGTATGGCCTCCCGCCAGCCAAGCTAGCGTGGCCTAATTAGCCTCTGGGGGAAGCCGCTGGCGCATCGTCAAGCCATGCTCCGGCAGGGGTGAAGAGCTTCATGACCTGACCATGATGATGGCTGCTGCTGCTGAGGGCAGGACAGCGAAGTTTGGACAAGTGGGCGGGCCCAAGGACCACCCACCCCTGGGAAGCCACCTCCAAGCTAACGACTCAACAAGCCCGCCAGCCCCATATCGTCGTTCAGTCGAAGTGGCCCTGTGTGGTTCCAGTGCTTGAGACACGCACCCTGGCGGTTCCATTCTCTGCACTGTATGGAGTACGAGCCCAGGAGCCAGAACAGTGCCAGCTACCACGGCAAAAGGCGTGTATACCGTGTAGAGGACAGTGCTGCTCGCTCTTCTCCTCCCCCGCGCGCGTCTGGGACCAGAAGCCCACCGTACTGGGTGTTAGCGGACGAGAGGATGGGGCAAAGTTCCAGGCCACACTGGGTGGCCGCTCCACCACCGCCGGTCGGCGTCGAACAAATTATGCCTGCTGGGAGGTGAGGCTGCTCATCGCCCTCACTCAAATCAGGTACTCCCGTACTTCCCATTACATAAAAGACTCAGGGCCGCCTCTCTCCATTCCCTCATGGCTCCCCCGGCTTTGGCTCTGTGACGACCCCAGAACAAAACGAACCGTTGAGACGCTGTCTCCTGTTAGCCAAGGCTTATTGTTATTTCTTATTTCTGAAACGAGAAACAGAAAACCGCAAGACTGTTTCTCTGACATACCCCCATTATCCGGCAAATCAACCTCTGGTTGCCTCTGTGACATCCACTACACTGGCAGTCAGCCACCACCAAACCACGTCGCCCGCCGCCGCCCGCCTACTACAAAGTACCAAAGCAAGGTAGCAAGCGAAGTCACAAGTGCCCGCAAATTTTGCCCAAGACTTGCTACAGAATACCCGGACTTGTAGTGCCGCGCTCAACCACGCCCTCCTTCCCCCGCTTCCCACCAGCCCTCACTCGGTTCCCCCATATCAGCTGAAGCGCCTGCTTTTCAATTTTTTTTCTATCTCCTCAATCCTGCCATTCATCTGCATCCGCATCATACTTTCACCAATCCTCATTGGTCTTACACTGGTACTCGCATCGGCGCGGTCTTCTATTGTCCTCTGGCCACATTCCATTTGGCCTGTGTACCTGCACCACCGAAGTTGTCATCCTACAACAGCACGCCGCCTGGCGGCCTTTACTGAGGACCACACAACCACATCCGTTTACGAATGGCAGCCAAAAAAATGTCCATCGATAGCAAGCCCACGCCTGCCCACCGGGACGAGAGCGAAGACTCTGCCGGCTCAACCCCCGAGGGTGAGCAGAGTCGCATTGCTCCCGTCATCAGCAACCCCCAAGAACCCGCACAGCCCAAGCGCAAGGGCGGCCGCAAGCCTGTAAGTCACTCAAAATTTCAACCCACCTTCAACATAGCTGACCATCTCCTAGATTTACGCTACCTCGGAGGAGCGCAAGCAAAGAAACAGACAGGCTCAGGCCGCCTTCCGCGAGAGACGCACTGAGTACATCAAGCAGCTCGAAGAGACCATTCAGGTCCACGAGACAAACCTGCACAACCTTCAGACTGCGCACCGCAATGCTGCAGATGAGTGTCTCATGCTGCGCTACAAGAACTCGCTTCTCGAGCGAATTCTTCTCGAGAAGGGCATCGATGTCCACGCCGAGCTTCAGGCCAAGACCGGCAGCCCAACCCTCGGCCCAACCCACATGCCCCAGAACATGGTGCAGCCTCCTCCCATTCACAGACCCATCATGAACCGCGCTCGCAAGTCGGTATCTGCTCTTGCGCCCAAAGTTGAGGCCAGCAACACTGCCATGACCGGCATCAAGACCGAGACCTCGCCCAAGTCACATCCTATTCCCTCCCCTAGCAACACAGGTTCTGCATTCTCTCCCACCGCAGACAGCGCTGCCATCAAGAACAACACTGGCAATGGCCACCCGCAGATGCCTTCCATTATCACTGGAGGCCAACAGCTTATGGAGCGTCGCTCCGGCTCTGTTGTCAGCTCTGGTGCTGCGTTCTACCCTACTCCCGCTTTCCACAGCCACCTTGACCAGCTCGAGCACGAGTATGATCACCAGGGAGACATGATGCAAGACTCCGAACTGGACAACGGTGCCAGCCACGAGGCCTTCCCTCACCCCTTTGGCGGCAATGACAACATGATGGTCTCGCCTACTTCCACAACAGCAAGCCACCAGATCCCCGGATCAGGTCCTGGCTTCTCTTCAATGAGCCAGCTTCTGGAACAAAATTTAGACTGGGATCCCTTTGGCCTCAGCGCTAGCATGAACTTTCCTACCCAGCAATTTCAGTTCGAACAGCCCGCGCCCATGCGATAAGGAGTTCGGCCAGTGCCGATCGCAGACTTATCCGTCCTTTCTACCACCGCTGAAATGCGTGGAGCAGACGAGTTCCCACTGCGATCGCCAGCTCCTCTCCAACGCTTGATTCGAATTGCACCAAAAACGACACGACATTCACGATTATGAGCGCAACACCAAATTGATGCACCCCCCGACTCGGAGTCAGCTCTTCTATGGGCAAGGGCTCCATCCCAACAGAGATGCACATTGCTTTAGCAGAATAGCCTAATTGACTTACCGCTTGCGGTACACTCACTTACGAGCAACTTATCAGGACATGCAAATGCCGAGGAAGCCAAGACCAAATAAACCAGGTCTGGGTCTACTTAAGGCAGAGCGCGTGCAATCTCTCACCGCGAACTTGGGAAAGGTCAATCTGTCCTACCAAAACCTCACTGCCTCTGCATCAGCAGCATACTGTTTATACTATCGATTTAATACGACTTTTACTTGCATTGGCTACTTGGTGCTTTTTTCCAGCACATGAGCGACGCTTTGGCGCCTGGCTTTTACCAGACGCTTTGTTCTTTGGTCATTTTTTTTTTTCGCAAAACAACCTCAACCACCTGCCCAAGGTTGAAGGCACTTTACGACACTTTCGCAACAAGCTTGCCGACAGCTGTACAGAAAGAGGAAAAATAATTGTTTTTTTGGCGTTTGACGGAGATGAAAAGTATCGCGGTCGAAAGGAGTACAAGAGCTTGCCTCATGGCTTGCTTCTTGGTGCCACACTGACCCTTAGCGAGACTATTTTGAATATACTAGCAGTGTTTTGTCACACATGAGCGTGTACTATGGTGGTGTTTTACGGCGGGCAGCGGGTTTCCCGACGATGACGACTCCACTGGTAATGAGGTAACGACAGGGATAGTGGCTGGTTATTTTGCTTTTCTCGTTGATTTGGATGATACCCCGGGTTTTATTGGCGTTTTGGAGGAGAGGATTCCCCCCGTTCGTTTTTGTTTTTCTGCTTCTTGTTCAGCATCGTCTGCGAAGGTTCGTGGGCGATCCAGAGCGCTCTGGGAGTGTCTCTAGACCCCCTTCGCTGGGGATGAGCCCGACACTCGGGCGAAACTTGTCCATTGCCGAAATGCAATTGGAAACTTTGGCGATGCACGTTGAGAGCTTGACTCGTCAGCTCTAGTCATCAAGGACGCGCTCTAGCCTCGCGCATTCTCTACCGAGTCAGTGTAGCAACTGCCGAAAGGATCCGAGAGTGCGCAGACTGCAGCCGCAACCAACAGTCCTGACAACAGGGCTTAGGGTAGCAGATGCCAACTGGGATGGCGATAAAAGCCCATGATGCGAGATGGATGTCGGCTGGATTTGCCGATGATTTTACAGTTCCCCCACTGCGGTGCATTCTCGTAGAAATATACTACATGCTAATAAATGTGACTGCGTAAAACGTAGTGGTGTAGAGACATGAAGGGTTCTAGCTTTATAGTCATTTACATAGTCAGATGATAGTCTCACATAGTAATTGACTTGCCTGTGGGGGACTTGGAAATTTGGGAAGCGCGTCTCATCTTTATGATGATCCCAACGTGAACACAGGCTCTGGGCGGTGGGAAGATGGTTGATATTTTATGCACTTTGGGTATCTTTTATACATACTGAAGTTCTACTCTCACAATATCGTGTGCATGACAGCTGATACTACTCCCGCAAATGCCAGAACGCCTCCAACACCAGCCGCTCTAGCACTGGCGGCCGCGCCGCTACCAGTACTGTTTGATACCAAAGCTGCCTTGCCCACGTCTGTCGTTTCATCAATCTTGCAGACAACCTTGCATGCGCCGTGGCTGCCGCGTCTGCGGACCAGCCTACTACCGCTTCCCACCCTCGACGCCTCACTCACGGACCGCTTGCCCGTGTCGGTGCTGTTGTACAGCATCTCGATCCACTGGATCTGCAGGCTCGCCTCATCGCCGACCGTCATGTTGCCGCTCCACGACCCGCCGTCGCTCCACGAGTTGAAGTTGACCGAGGACGGGTCCCGCGGCACCTGGAATGCGATGCTGGCGACCTCGTGCCCGTCGACGTACCAAACGCTGCGCTCGGGGGTCCAGTCGAGGCGGTGGACGGCCCAGTCGGACCACGCGACGCCGCCGGGCAGCGTCGCGTTGCGCGTGGCCTCGGCGATCTCGCCCTTGTCCGGCAGGTCGGACGGCTGGTTGGTGTACTGGATGACGGAGCGCGGGTCCCTCGTGAGGATCTCAATGTCGGCCTCCTGCACCTTGGCCGGGTCGTCGGAGCCCAGGTACGTAAACATGGCCGTCACGGCCCCCGGCGCGCCGACGGTGCGCGCGAGCATCCGCAGCGAGAGGAACTGGTAGCTGGACCCGGGCGTCTGGAACTCGGCCGCCGTCTGGAAATCCTGGAGGCGCTTCGTGCGCATGGTGAGGAAGGTGGCGTCGCTGTCGTTGCTGGCCCTCTCAATGTAGATGTTGCTCGCCGAGTTGATCATGTAGACTGTGGCGTCCTTGGACAGGCCAGTGTTCTTGTTCTTGTCACTCGCCGCGCCCTTGTTGTTGTCCCACGTCTGGATATCCCAGAAGCCGGTCCAGGCATCCGTCTTAAAGAAGTCGCTGCTCACCGGCGCCGAAGCGACGCTGGCCGCGTCCTGGACCACGTCCGGCACGCCCGCGTACTTGGCCTGCTGCCGAAAGTCAAAGAAGGCATGCTTGGCGTAGTAGCCAGAGTTGGTGCCGTTGGAGACGAAGCAGCCGCAGCTGGAGTCCTCTATGGTCTCCGATGCGGCGGATGAGGCAGGTAGGAATGATGCTACCGCCAGCAGCACCGCTATTTGTCGTGAAGGCATCGTTTTAGGGGGTGTGTAAGTGGATGAGAAAAATGAAAGCGGAGTGATTGTCGATGAAATATGATGCGTCAGAAAACGAGAAAAAATATCGAAAATTGATGTGAAAGCAGGCTCGGTCTTTTTTTACAACATGGCAATCATTAGTTCTCTCAAGCAATCTCACCTCGCGTTGTTTCTTGTGAGGCCGCAGCAGAGGCGCAGCGCGGCGTTCTAGATCGCGGTAGCCCCGAGATTCGGCGGTCTTACCGGTTGGGTGGGCGCGCGACTCAGTGGCGCGTCAGCAACGCTGTGGCTGGGCAGAGACAGGCTCTGTATGCTTAACTTAAAAGTGCGCAGGCCGCTTAATTGATTAGCTAGACTCTAGGGCGAAGCGCAGGCAAGTTTACATGGTAAGCTGAAAAGATCTTTTATCAGTTCGAGTTTTGTGCAAGCCGTCGTCAGCCGGCGGACCATTCTTGATGCAAACAGTGACGCTGGCAGCTGGTAGGCAATTTCAGCACAGTGCGCGCATAGCTGGTTGAAAAATGCTCTCACTTCCCACTAACACGTCCACGACCCTGTCCCTTTCCCTCGACTTCTTCATCCCGTTCCCGCCAGTTTGCAGTTCGAATTGGACTCCGACAGACTTTATTGTCGTTGGCGATCTGGGTGCCAGATGTTCACAAGCTGTGTGGATCGCGTTGCACCCACGCAGAGTTGCAGGCGCGAAGAATACACACCCATGCTGCTGGCAATGGAGAGGGAAAAAGGGCCCGCCTGTGGCCGCATTTTCCACGCTCGCCAAAGGATCCATAAAATGCCAAATAGAGATCTAGAAATTACAAAGTAAATCTGAATAAATATCTAATTGGCTGTACATATTGTGAGTAGGTACTGAGTATGCCCCTGAGCAGCGGCCGTCCGCCGTTGTGTTCGTTCCCTGTCGGCCAAAGGCAACTTCTAACACATCGACTGGCGCTCTACGTGCCAACACCAACTTACAAAAAGCCTGCGCTCTATACCAGTAATCTGGTTGAGATACACTCAGGCAATGCCTTCCACTTGAAACCCGTTTTAAGTCACCCAAGGGGCCTACAAAGACACACCAGGCCTCCTCTGCACCCAACCGACATGGTCTCCCAGGTAGCCTCACCCCATCTCTCACATTGGCCATCTAGCTTAAAATATTCCACAAATATCCAACAAAATCGGGCTCGCGTAGCTCAGTTGGTTAGAGCGTCGTACTAATACCCTATCATGAGTATCTGGTGATGCGAAGGTCGTAGGTTCAATCCCTGCCGTGAGCAACTGTGATCGTCTGCATTCTGGTGATGGCCTCGATTTTTTTTTGCTGGTGGGGGGATGGGGGGGTCGGAAGGTGGAGTGGGCCTAGTCACCTTTTGGGCATG
>JARDXD010001618.1:0-30772 GCA_029218145.1 Aphanocladium album
GGTTTTAAAGGGAAAGAAAAAAGAAACAACACTTTAGGGCTAAATAAAAAATAAGAAAGCAACATGAAAGACGGCACAGGGATGGGGCTCAGCACCGAGACACGCGGAGCCGGGGGGGTAAGTGAGAAGGAAAAAGCAAAACGTGAGTGATCAGAAAAGAACAGAAGAAAAAAAAGCAAGACAGCAGACCCTGTCAAATCGTGGAAGCCAAGCCGCACTTGCACTACTATGTAAACGGCTCAAGAAAGGGAGAAAAGGTTTTATGTTGCGGCGGCTGCGGCCCGCTCCTCCCCGAGCCAAACACTTTTTTACAAGATACGCATCACCCTTTTGTCCGCTCTCGCACGTTGCAAATGGCTCCTTTCTGATGCTTCTGCTCATTGTTTTCATCCGTTGTTTAGATAACCTTGGCGGGTTTTAAACTTGCAGTATTTCGGTCGAGACGCCAGGTTTCTGCCACGATCATGCACACCGACGTCAAATAGGCAACTGTCTAGACAATTTCATCAAGTCTGTTCGAGACACGCAGTACTCCAAAAAGCAAAGAAACATTTCCGTCGCACCCTTCTTCTTTTTTTTCACATCCTTGTCATATCCGGGTGATTCGCCGGGACGAGCCCCGCGAGACTAGCAATACACCTATCCAGAAACAGCTTCTCCGCGTCCGCAACTTCACGATATCGGCCGATGGAGTTTCTCCCAAGCTCTCCCACTCTACGAACAGTCCCATGTGCGGTGTTTTTGCCTCACCGTCTTCTCCTTCTCTTAAGTGTCTGATTCTGAATCGTGCAACAGTACACCCTGACAGCCTTGCCAAATTTTACACGAATGAGAGGCCAAAAAGTCAAAGACCTGGCATTCTTGACCACCGCGCATCCCGCCCTCCTCTACGTAAACCCGCCCTTGCCATAAAAGCAAAAGATGGACGCTTGTAGCTTTTTGGCGCACCGGGTTTTTCTGAATCGAGCAAGGTTTATCTCTACCGGTATCAAATGCGCCCTCAGCAGTTTCTAGTTCAAATCAGCCACCTGACTCGCACAAGCATTGTAAAACCGTTGCGCGGAACGCTTGTTTATTTTGTTTTGGCTTACGGGTGGCAGCAACAGTCCGCCGTATCCCTGCGTTGCCAATTTTGGTCTTTTTTGACAATATCATGACTTTGCACAAATTCATGTTTCACTTGTCCAGCATCTGGTATACACGTGTCACCAGTGCTCGAGTCGGCAGGCAGACCGCGAATCCGGTTCCTCCCTGCATATCAAAGACACAACCCCAACCGCCCACAGCCAGATGAGCCTCCTTTCGTACGATCACAGCAATTTCATTAATTTCGTTTACGCTACCGCGCATTGGCCAAGTTTCTCGCCGTCGCCGTACCATCCCACGTGGGAGTATCTTTAGCTCTCCCTGGCATTTGTCAGATACTGTGCGCAATATGTTTACCTGCCATTAACGTTTCATTTTCCTTGACGGCCATAATCACGATTTTACTACTCTAGTGCTCTAAATCCCCGCTTTCCTTGTTATTCCTCGGACTTTCTGCAAGGTTTGTGTCTCTGCCAGAGCCGTGCGTAGCCTTCCCGTTCCGACCATGACATTTTGTTATTCCTTGTCGTGTCGTGCCGTGTTCAGTTTTCACTTTCAGCTCAATATGCTGACGTATCAAGCACGTTGATGAAGAACAAAACAAGTCTTTACCGCTAAAAAAAATGAGACTTTGCCAGCCTGAACGGAAGGCTGCCAGAGCTAAGCAAGGGAGGGAGAGACGTGCGCAGCTGCGCGCCGGCGCAGCATGATCAGCACGCAGGTGGCAAAAGTCCCGAGATCCTGGGATTTTGCTGGAGCCTGGCTGTTTCTTAATCCAAAACATTGTTTTACGTTGTCAGCCTTTCCCTTCCGTCTCTGCATACCTCGTGGTTCTGTCAGCCTGTCTCGCCACGGATGTCTATGCTTCCGTGCGCTGATCGGTCCATCTCTGGCCGCCGGACGGGCGGGAGGGCTGCAAGACAAAGGCCGTTTGATTTTCAACCTTCTCGGAGGGGGTAAAAGAAAAAATGGCAGCACGAATACACGCGATGCCACTTCCAGCATAGTCCCATCCCTCCCCTTCATTGGCACGCAAACTGCCCACGCCGCAGTGGTGGTGTGGCGAGACACCGTACGTGAGACAGTACATTGCAAGATCATGGACCGCCCATGGGAGATGGCTGGGAGGAGGCACAAACGGATGGGATAAAGTACAGCTCGTATGCTGCGAGTCGCAGATTGTTTGGACCTGCCTCGTGAGTTCCCTTGAAGCTGATGGTTATCTTTATCCCTAGGAGTTAGAGTTTCTGTTAGCTGGTGTGAGACTCTGCCAATCGGCCCGTCCAACGTTATGTGGCGATGCTCATCTCGTTGACCATGTGGTTTCTGGACCTAGAGACGGTGATGTCTTGGCTTAGGCAATCTCCAACAGTAAAGCCCGTCCTCGACTACCATACCCTATGAGGGAAGCTCAACAAATTGGACGACCTTCGTGACAATCGTCTCGCTGGAGAATGCCCACAGGCTTCTGATAAGGCCTTGCTTCAGGGTCATACATTCACATTTCAATACGGTTATAAGCTGAAATACTGTGACAAGTTTATTAATTCTTTGTATTGTATGCTAACCGTACGTTAAGTGTCTCGTGGCTGTCGGCAAAGAAAACGGGCAAAACAAGAACATAACTTTTCAAAAAAGATGCAATTTTCCGCAAACGCTTGCACTCTGTGTAGCAAAATCGTATTATAACATGAATTTCGCTGCTTGCTTTGAATATTAAAAGATTCGTATTGTCGCTGGGGGCAGGCTTCATTCACGCCGCAGGATTGTCGATTAGCCACGCAGCCATCCTTGCGTTCTCTCTGACATTCAGATCTCTATCTTGCTTCATCAACGTCTCTATCTTTGTAGAAAATCCAAGACGCTTCAGTTCTGCCGCCCGCTGCGCACAGGCCTGTGATTCGGCCCCGTTATCCTTCGTTGTCAGGTTATACAGTAGCCTGCACAGGGCTAGACGCACTTCGCAATCTTTGTTGTGCACCTGCTGGACCAGGAGCTTCAGGAGCTCCGTCTGCGCAATGACGAGCTGGCAGTAGCGCGGGCCGGTTGCCGCAATGTGGGTGAGGATATAGATGACGACAGCAACAATTCGTGCCTGCGGATGCACAATCTTGGTTTCCCGGCCAGTTATGCTTCCCTTTCGCGCAAATGGATGCAAAATTTTGGCTCGCAACTTTGCCGCAAGGATGTCAAACAGACGATCTTCGCCTAATGCCTTAAACAGATAGTCGATAACTTCCGGGTTTTCGGCGGACGCATCTGCTCCCGCGGCTCCGTCAACTCTGCCAATCAGGTTGCGGATAAAATCAACACCCTGTTCTTGGACGGCGACAACATCGTTACGCGCTTTTGGGACCGGATTACTTTCAGAGTCGCGAATGGACGACAAATAGTCCTCTATTTGCCGCAATCGGGTTGACTCCGAAGCATCCACAGCACGGATGGAGCCTCCGGCAGCATAAAGCCAACGCGGTGGCTCTTCGGGTTGCTCACCGTCCATTTCTTCATCCAAATCGTCGCCCATTCTCGCGGTATATATATTGTCTTCTTGCTCCTCGTCACTGATGAGCTGAATGAGCCAGCTCGGTTCTAGCTGCTCCAGGCACGTCTTCTTCGTGCTCGCAGAGACACCATCAACAAAATGCTTCAAGGCCCAAAGCGCATTAAGTCGAAGCGCCGGATTATATGAGTGTGCATGCTCACAGAGCACTTTCATAACCCCATGTTCGGTGAGGTACTACAGAGTGTTAGTTTTGTCTCTTATGATTCTCCAAACAGCACATACCTCTTTTGATGGGCTAACAGAAACAACCAGGTTGGCGACTGTTGCTGTCGCGGCAATTTGCAGGTTGACGTCAGAGTGCTTCATGGCATTGAGAATAGGTGCGGCAATGTTGTGGTCAATCAATGCGGTTCGAGATGTGTGGACAGATCTCGACAGCATTCTTGCCACAAAACACGCCGCAACAATGACACCAATGGGATTTGTGCCAAAATTGGGGTCCGCGCTGGTGCGGGTTGGTTCAGCTGCATTCTTATCTTTGCGGTCCTTGGGCTGTCGAGGCTTCCCTGGAAACTCGCTGAGAGACTCCATCACGTATGGTACGAAATCTTCCAACACCAACGCCTTTCGATACTCCTCTTTGCACGCAGCGATAGCGCCGATTGCTTTGAGGGCAGCCTCCCGTGCTCGGATACGGTGAGCCATCACAGGATGAACGCCGCTGTCTCCTAGGCGATACATTGGCGAAGTGCCCTCAACTTCCATGCCTTCATCAGTGTGCGCTGACCAGTATTGGGGTTGAACTGACGGGAGCGGCCGGTAAGTGTTCTTTAGCAATCTTGTAAGCACCTTGACCGCATCGCAGTCGAAGGCCGCCTTCTGCAAGAGCTCGCAGTCCGTAATGAGACGCGCGAGGGTCACTGGAGCTCTTTCTAGAACATAATGTCTCGTCAGAGTTTTGAGATCATCAATGTTCTCGGCTTCCTTATCTTCTTTGCCTTCTTTGTCGTTTTTGTCGATACTGTTTATAAGGATTGGCACGACAAGCAATGCCAGAGTTGTCTCTCGAGCAACGGTCATACAGAGACCAGCTCTGAAAAGTGAGGCAAGAACAGACAGCGCGGCCAGGCGCTCTACTTCATCAAGCGACCTCACCAGATACACAAGCCAAGGAATGATTGGGCTCTCAATATCTGAAGTCGGGTATGATCCGTTATGACCCGGTACGTGAAAGCGAGCCGCCTCTGTAATCGCGAGTCCAGATTTCCCTTTGCGGCTTCCTTTCGAGTCGATATAGTCAGAGTGGGAAAACGGTGTCGAAACGCCGCTTCGTGTCTGCGGAATGACAACGGCTGGCAAAAGATACTCCATGGCCGTCAGCCACTTCGGTCTGAAAAGTTCCACCCCAGAGTTCTCCGAGTCTTGACTTCTACCGAGACCAAGTTGAGGGAAGTGGCGCGCTTCAATTGAAGGGAAGACAGCCAGGATGGATGGTGAATTAACCAGTCGAGTTGCACGGTACTTGGAATCTCCAATAATGGCACTGATAGCCTCCAAGACCGGTCCAATCTTTGCATTCTTCTTCGCAGCAAGCGGAAATGCCTCAGAAATCGTATCCTTATTGGCAGAATCCTCAGCTCCCGGTACAACGAAGCCATCGCGAACAGCAATGCTAGCGAGCTGTGTAGCAAGAAGGTCCAGCACTCCTCCAGCAGCGAGTGCTTGCTGATGCCGTTCTTCGCGACACAAGCGGCATATAATTCCAATAGCAAGACTATTTTGTTTGAATATCGGTAGGTTCATTCCCGACGCGGATGATGAAGCTAAAATGATGCCAAGCGACTCGACGTGCTGTGGTATGAAGACGTGATCCGCAATAGCTTCCACATCGAAGTTGCATGATGGCGATGCTAGCAAAGCTGCATCAGCAATACTTGTGAGGGCTTTGAGAGAAGCAGCGATGATTTGCGTCGGGGCGGATGCGGGTGAGATGTTATTAAGAATCGCGGGGAGCGCCATGGCGGCATCGAGAGGCGGAAGGAAAGCAGGGCCACCTTCATTCGCATGTTAGAATTCCCTTGTCACTCATAAGTTCTCTCTTTTAAACGTACCGTTTGCAAAGCTGCTAATTAGCTGAAGAGCCTGCAGCTTCACGCTATCCTCTTCAGATAGAGGGCGCATACCCGCTGATTGTTGCGCATCTTTGCCGTTCGCCTTCAAAGGTGTTCTGGTTGAGGCCAGAGACCTCACGATAGGCTCCAAAACACCCACAGAAACCCATTCTTCCTTCTTCTGGACGTGTCCAACAATCTCATTCTTCAGCGCTTGGAGTGCAGCAGTCTGTTCAGGGAAGGTCTTTGCGCCGCGCAGCTGTGCAAGGATCGAGGAACTCTGCGGGCGAGTCATTTCGGCTGCACTTTGTAATCGTGCAAATTCGAATCTTTCTATTTGGCCAGGTTGTTCAAGCTAGTCGCTGTGCGATCACAGATCTGTCATTGGAGGGTTCCGATCGTACTGGTTCGACCTGGAAGGCGGCTGCACGGCGTCGGAGCGGGCGCTACGCCGTACGGAAGCTGTGAGGGCCCTGATAGACGGTGGGCAAGTGTATAAGAATAATTCGAATCGTGAAAGGCAGTTTGAGACAATGGAGCAGCGCGCCCGGAGCAAATGACGATGACGTGATGCAGGCAGACAGGTTGAGGAAGCATGCCAGAAAGTCCGGCGATGGTCGGATGCCGCCACAGGAACGGAAAATATGGGGCACGTGTTCGTGCTAGGTCGGCGCTGGAAAGCATACAACTGGCGAGACTGAAAAAATTTGAGAAAAATACACATCTTATTCGATTTTCAATGATTATCTCATATTGAGAGACTATGTGAGATTAAAATTGTCGCCGGCACATTGTTGCAAAACAGTTGTTGTGGGTGTTGCAGGTTGCACACATACAGTGACGGCCCGTTACATCGTTCGGAGACCAGCTAGGTGACGACCTTCGCCCCATACTCAAAATAAATGTATATGGTGACTCAATACGATTTGGAAATTTTCATTCAAACAAAAAAGGGTAGATTTATTTTATAATACGCCGTAACCAAGATAGTGTGCAATCTAAGCTTAAGCAAACTCATCATCGGCCTCCTCGATGCCATTCTTGACTCTGACCAGCATAGTCGTCTTCCACTTATCCAGCTTGCTCATCTGATCGTACTGGTACAACTTGTCTGTGAATTGTTCTTGGCTCTTGGCTTCAATCGCTTCGCAGAGGTCTACAAGTAGCATGTGCTCGCGCTGGGTAGCGAATGAAGGGTCGTTCTCTCTGAACTTATCCAGAGCGCGCTGGGTAGCGACCATGTCGCCAGTGGCGAGGTGGCAGATGCCGGCCTTGAGGTAGTAGTCTTTGACGCTGTATTTCATCAAATTGTTGTCGATGGAAACAGCGGCAACCTTTTCATAGTTCTCGATGGCCTTGTAGTAGTCTCCTTCGAGGGCAGCCATATCAGCAACCTTGATCCACAGCTTGTTTGCAAGACTATGAAGTAATCAGTCAGTTTAAACCGTCAAAGGCCGACTTCATAAAGTTGCCAGGAAGCACTTACGCAGCGGCACCGTCGCCCTCGTACCAGCCGGCGGCGGCCTCGCACGCCTCCAGCGCGCTCTTGTTATCACCAAGCTCTTGCTCATAGACTTCTGCCAGAGCCTCCTGCTGACTAGCGGCTCTTCTGAAGTTGCCCTTGGCGCAGTAGCGCTGGATCGCCACCTTCACGCATCGAATGGCGGCCTTGGGATCGGTCTTGCGGTAGGCCTTGAAAGCATCGATCAAACTGTTGGCGGCATCGTCGGGCTCGTTGAGGTTCTTGGTGAAGACTTCGGCGGCCTTTTCAAAAGCCTTTCCTGCATCGAGATCTATACTCATGGGAGAAAGGTCAGCTCCGGTGGCGACGGGCAGCCCGCCAAATCGTTTCCACTAACCCTGCTTCTGCATCTTGAAGGCATTGGCTGCCTGAACGAACAAGTCGGCGGCATTCTGGTACTTCTCCTCACGGCCGCCAAAGAAGCTGAAGCCACTACCAGCGCCTTGCAGCGTCTTCTCGGCCTGTATTCCGCAAAGGCGCAACGGTTAGACTGAAGCTGTCTCCAACAAGTTTCGGAAGTGGGGGAGGGGTTATTGCGAGCACACCTTCTGGAGCAGAGCACGAGGGTCTTGAGCCATGGTGGGCGATTATTGTCTCGCAGCTGATTATGAAAAATTTTGTTCACGGCGTTTGCGATGTCACTTCTCTTATGATGCAGGTTCTGAGAAGGGCACAGGTCGCATGTGAAGGATGTGATACGTAGTCAACACAGCCGCTGTAGCTTGGCCTATGACGCTCGACGCCTGACCGCCCGGCGTCGTTGCCGCAGGCTTCGCCCCACTATTTTAGATCGCTGCAACAGCTACCCCAGTCAAGTAGGGACTGACATTTTGTCGACCGTGTTTTCCACCGTGGTTTTTCCAGCTCGGCATCACCGTTATTGCATTCAAGTTCTTGTCGAGGATACGAACGATAGCCACACAGGATGCCTGCTTCTCGTTTTATCTGCGCCCGCTGCAGGGTCGCCACCCACCGACCGGTCTCGCAATTCGTCTCCTCTCAACGGCACGGCGCTCCATTGTCTACGAAAACTTCGACAGCACATAAAATTCTTGCCCAGCCATCGTGGTCGGTCCGGTCACTTTTGGCTGAAAATGACGGGTCGCCGGCCGAGACAATCACCTCATCACAATTGCACCACTTGCTGAAATTATCAGCGCTGCCGCTTCCCAAGTCCGAGCAAGAGGAAGCTTCAATGATTGCGACTCTCCAAAGTCAGCTCCATTTCGTCAAAGCAGTCCAGCGAGTAGACACCACAGGCCTAGAGCCTCTTCAGGCAATCCGAGACGAAACAGACGAGGGGCGGAGAGAAGGCACGATTTGCTTGAAGGACCTCAAAGAAGCTCTCGCAAAAGAAGCCCGCGTAGGGCACCACAAGCGTCCAAGGAGGATCAAGGATAAAATTGACTCTGAGGCAGAGAAATGGGATGCGCTTTCTACAGCGTCGAAGAAGGCCGGCAAATACTTTGTCGTCGAGAGCGCGAAGAAATCTTAGGGGCCAACCGACGGGCGGCTGGCTGCATATAAGCGCTGCAGCTTGTGCTACCATATGTGATACCCTTGGGCTCATTGCTCGTGTAAGATAGAAATACAATAATGTACATCATAACGTCACGTTTCGTGTAGTGCGAATAAATGATGTCGGCTTATCGCTTCAGAAAGTATTGATGCAAGATATAGTCCATAACCCAAACCCAAGCGATCGCTATGCATAACAATCTTTAAAATCAAACAGAAATTTGGCCAAGTTGTGCAGCCGCTTTACTGCTTCTTTTGCTCTGGCTCCTTGCGCTTAGGCTTGGGAACCTTTTCGTAAGCATTCGGACTCGGTGCCCGCCTCTGCTTCTCGCGCGGCTTCTCATGATCGTGATCGTGATCATGATCATGAGAATGGTCGCATCCCTCGTGATCCCCATCCTTATCGCGACCTTTGCCGTTGCGTGCCTTACCCCGGCGCATTCTCTCCTCGTAATCTGAATCGGAATCTGATGACGAATCAGAGGAAGATTCGTCGCTCGATTCGTCGACGGCTTTCGGCTTGTGGTAGATGCAGCATACTATTGAACCCGATTAGAAAAGTGCCAGGTTTCAACATTTGCAGACGAACATACCTTTCGAGCTCTTTCTGCCCAGCCCTTCATTGTCTACCACGTCCTCCGCCCACTGGACCGATCGTCCGTTGGCGTTGTGTCGCCCGCGAAGGCGCAGTATTCTCGGCGCGGAGTCTGCGTTGTTTTGCGATGTGGAGGCGATCGTAGTTGTCTGGGACGCGGTTGGCGTCGGCGCGCTGCGCTGTGAAGTCTCTTGTGACATGGTTGCTCTATCTAGGTCTCGAGATCCTGGGTCAGGCTGCTCTGGTGATGGCGTGTACCCCGCTACCGCACACTTCTGCGCGGGCGTTCTCACGTCTGCGTATGAAGAGAAGATGGAGTTTGGTGTGAAGGTTAGCTTTTAAACTGACGTCCGTTTGTTTTTGAATTATGTTTATCGAGTTTGTTTGTGGCGGTTCGAAAAAAAGACCAAGACGTCATGCGAATCATTCCACTTCCAGTGGCGGCGGGCAGTTGTTAGGCTTTTTAGTCATGGGGCTAGGCCAAATCGGGGCCGACCCTGCAGATGTAGCACAGCACCCCAGTAGTTGCACATTCCCGACTCTCAACAATGGCGCAACAATGGAGAAAACGTACATAATTCAGATCTAATGATTGTTGTTACATTTTTGGGTGTTCTATAATACACAATATACATAATATACAGTCATGAAATGCAAGTGCCTTGTCTTAACCGGAAGACCCTCCACCTGCTCTAGCTTCCATCTTGGCCATCTTCTTCTGGCCCTTCATGCTCTTCCTCGGGCGGCTCTTCTTGTGCGCCGCAGTAACTCGCGGTTTATTTGTGAGCCACCCGTTTATGGGCTTCCGTGTTCCAATGAACCGGCCCTCTGGGGTATATATGTCAACTGTCGGAAGATCAACCTCAGGGGGACTGTTATCGTCTAGCGAAGCCGGGTGTGGCGCAGGACGGCGGGTGGACTGGTTATCTCGGCGTTGGCGCATCATTTCCTCAAAGGGATCGGAAGCTAATGCCTTTGATGTTGATTTCTCTTCCGCTGGTTTCTCGGCGCCCCTGTCTTCCCGTGGTCTGTAAAGGTTCCGAGTTCGAACTTGGGCAACAATTTCAACATAACCAACACCTTCAATCAAGATGTCGACAGACAGTACACGGAATGGAAGGCGGTCGATGCTGAGTCCAACAGAGTTTTTCCTTGTCAAAGGTCCCGCTCTTTGCCTGGTAACGTCATGCTGCAAGGCAAACCTCCCCGCATGCTTAATGGTCGCCGCTGTGTCGGGTAGGGCAATGTTTTCTTGCGCTCCGGATGTCCTTGTTTGCGCCTGTAAATCAATGGCCTTTTCGTTGCTTGTGATATGTTCCTCTAGGGGCGTGAAGTTATACATCAGAAAAACGATGTCCTCCGACGAAGGAGTAATTCGAATTAAGCCGCCGCCTAGGATGAGAGACTGGCCGGACTTGACGGTAGCTTGCTCCGGTACAATGCGCTTTTTCATAATGATAGACTGCCTATGCTCCTCCTTGACAAACAGGTCCAAATCGCTGCGAGCCAGTCCAGGCAAGTCAATCAGCTCTCCTTTTCTGTTACCAAAAGGGATTCGAATTGGCGATGCAGTTGTTCCGGGAAGCGACGAAACCAGGGGCATAGCCGGATAGTCTGCGATCGGTCGTGCGGGAGGCAGTAAGTCGCCGACGTCAATATCGTCTTCAAGGGGCTTGATCTGGCCTACTGCTGTTGGTCCAACCGAGGCCTCTGGATGACGAAGACGGCCCTTTGGGTAAACTTCTTCGAATAGGCGACTTTTCCCAACATTTACTTTTCCGACCATCCATCCGGCGCCACCTCTCTTCCAAATGTCTTCCTTGACGTCCCGCGTCCACCAGGCATGGCTGGCGCTGACGCAGCGGACGTTGCCGAGGCGCACTCGATTGCCGAGACGGCCCAGCGCGTCTCGTAATACTTCTCGCAGATACGGCATCAGCGCATCAACAGATTGCTTCGTAGGTCCCAGAAGATCACTGCGGGTGATTATGAAGCTCATTTCTGTTTGGCGGTCCTTGACAAACTTGCTGGCGCGGGAACGTCTGTTGCGGGTTCTGAGAGAGATGTCGCCAAGTAAGACATTTAGTCTCGGAATTAGTGACATCGGGAAGTCTGCAGCATCGATGACATGATATATGTGATTATATTTGTGAGGCGACTCTTCGATCGTCTCTCGTAGCGACTCGACAGTTGGATGGAACATGGGCACGCGGGAGGCTGACTTGGCATTATGGTGTACCAAGTCATGACATCGTTCACAAATTGGTGGTTTCGAAGCTAGATATATTCAATTAGTTGAAAACTCGCTCGCGCAACGTGGCAGGATACTTACTGGGGGCAGGAGTCGCAGCCTGCTCTTCCACGACCAAGTTGCTGTGGTCAAACCCGAGTGCAAGCAGCTGGTGTTTGTCCATTGATTGCAGGACATCATCGATGACTTCATTTTCTCTGACATCATGCTCTTTCAATTCGTGTTTCGGAGGGTTCAGCCACGTTCGCACACGCTTCGCGTTGAGATCGTAGTAGCCAAGCTGGTCGGGGTCGGTTGTCTGGGTGAATGCGCCGCAGCCGCTGCAGGTAAACGGCAGCTCTCGTGGTTGTTCTGTGCTCGTTTCCACTGTTTTCGCCTCCTCTTTCGGCGCAGAGGCGTCGACATGCACCAGCCGCGCATGGCTAATGTTGTGGGATATTCGTAATGGCGCAAATAGTAGCTGTCGCGGCAGGCCGACAGCTGGGCAGAGAAATATGGGCAAGCCAGACGGAGGCAGAGCCTCGCTGGTCCGGAACGCCCGTGTCAGCCACCTGGAAGAGATTGCTCTGCGCATTCTTTCCACTTAGCGAGAAACTGATGGTTCCATGTCCCAAGAATGTAGTTGGTGCAAGCTCTCGGTGGGCAAAACTCGAAGCAATGTCCTCCAAAAAGTTGCGACTGGCGATAAATTTCAGTGGATCTGCCAGGGCGCTAGCTCAATTTTTAGTGCCCCTGGCTGTGCTCCTGGCAGGTGGCCAGGCATTGGTGTCGTGCGACTGGCAACCAATTGTGTGCGGATGATTAGCCGGGCCGGCACTTTACAGGGGACATCGATTTTAACCAAGTCCAAGCCGACCTCGAATTCAGGTCTACCACCAAAGTCCAGCAGGCACAATCGACACGATGCGGTCATTGGGAGAGAGATTACATTTACTCAGAAAGGTCAGTCTGGTCCAACACCCCTGAATGAGTACTCTTGCTAACACAATTTTTGCAGAGGGTAAGATTCGAAGCCATGATCAGCGAATGCGACAACACCAGTCTCGATGCTAACCACGAAACCGAATACAGCTTCTCAACCTCCGCATGGGCCCTGGAGCAGCCATTCTGCCTCCTGAAGTATCCCAAATTCACATGGATTTTGCCATGAGAACACACAATGGCCACATGGGTGCCAAGTATGTTGCCTTCGGCCATGGACCTTTGCGCGCTGGAGCTCGCTTGCTAACGCTTCCCGTGCCACCAGGAAATTCTGGCGCGAAATCCTCCCGCGTCTCAAGTACAACAACCCGGCCGTCGCCATGATTGTCAATCGCCACAGCCAAAACGAGCAAACGCCGACCATGACCGTATACATCCGCTCAGCCAAAGACGGCATACCATTCACGACTGTCCAGGCTGCTTCTTCCCGCGTCGGTCTTTCCAAGGCTCAACCTCCCGCAAGCAACGAGCGCATGGTGAAAATTGATATGAAGGATAAGCAGTCGACGAATATTCTAGAGCAGCTGATCGCGCAAGTTGGAGCGGTGCCGCTGCGGCCGACGCCGGAAGACACGACCGAATGGCAGAGCTTAGAGGAGCTTCGAAAAGAGAGCAATGCCAGTCGCGATCGCATGAATGCTATCAAGGCTGAGAAGCAAAGGGAGGCTACGATGCTGGAGAGAGCCCGCGCTGCGGGCGGTGCCACCGAAGAAGCGGCATAAAAGGGAGCACGGATTCTTGTACCATTACTGTAGTTTATACCATCTTTCATCATTGAAGCAAGGAGTGCATATATCTCGGTGGCAAAAAGCGGCAGGAGTATTCAATCTGTGTTTATTGTACTGTTATCTTCTATCAAAACAGAGGGTCTGTTCGAAAGGTGGCTCTGTAGCAAGCAGCTTTAGCTCCGGCTACTTGAGGCCAAACCCTTCGCTTTCCTTTACAGCTCTCCAAAGGACGTATTCAAGCTTTTGTCTTGTGCGGTAGCGCCATATAGACAATTGGTTGAAGCACGTTCTTGCGACTGGGAATCGTAAACAGTCGTCGCCGAGACATGACAATTTGATTCTCAGTGAAGCGGCACCTGTGGCTGGTATTCGATCACTGCCGGTGATGAATGAAAGCAGGCGGCGCTGGTCTGCCGGTTCTGCTCGTTGGAACGTCTCCCAAAACCAGTCAATGACTGGTTCTATACCATCGGGCTGCTTGTTGTCCCAGTTCTGGTACTCGGCCACGGCTCTCAATGAATCAACATCAAGCGGCTCATCAGAACCTCTGATTAGCAGCTCAATTTCTCCCGGTCGGAAGAGAGAGAATGCATTTCCACCACAGACATTATAGAATCCTCGTCGAAATGGGTCAAATTGACGTCGCACCGACATGTCGAGCACGTAACGAACATACAAATCGACGTATTCGCGTCTATTTGCATTTGTGACTGGTCGCCGTTCTCCACCTTCACACAATGGGATGCCTGTCAAAGATCCATATCTTTCATTCTCAATGACAAAGTCCAACGCGAACGTAGCCTCTACATTTCCGTCATATTCGAGCAGCTGCTGAAGGCCGCGTGCAAGCCTCGGACGGTACTCGGCAAGATCATCCAGCGTATACTTGAGGTGCGGTGGCGCATGAGCTAGTGAATTGGATCCATATCCAGGTACCGCGGCCAGCAATTTCTTGAACGCGAATGGCGGAAGAGGCACATCAAGAATAGTTGAATTATAGATTGCCAAGCCCAAAACGACGCCTACCAGAAAGTACTGATCGGTGGACTCCAAGGAATTGGGATTGAAATAGCAGTATTGCGAATCTTCGTCATAAAGAAACATGCCTGTCAATAAGTTAGGAAATTTGTACCAGGTTGAAGTGCTCAATTGTCATACCATAATCCGGATTGAAGACATCTCGAATCACCAGTTGAAACCATTCTTTTCTCAAGCCACCACCATCAATACCCTCTTCTCCTCGAAATTTAATCCGAAGGCCCTTTTTTATATCGTCTGTTCCACTGCCGATGACTTCGCTCACCGCCATCAAGCTGTCATCAACCAAACATTCGCGACGGACAGTGAGAGTCAAGTACTGCTGCACAGATTTGTTGGACATGATGCTGTTTATCAGCGCATCTCTCGCTCTGGTTTGCATCTGCCTGCGCGTGTCGTGCTCTAGTATCGACGTCTTCGCCCAGACGCTGAGGAGGAATGGATATTGGCAAAATGAAAACGCTCCTTGCTTCGCTTCCCAAGTATCGAAGTCTTTGACGAGATCAATATAGTCAATCATAGAAACATAAAAGTCACTGCTTGGTAGCTTGTGGCCACCTTGATGGTGGCTATCGCGAGCGGCATTTGGATCATTCGCTGCGAATATCAAGGCGAGGACGCGAGACGTCGCCTTCACTTGCCAGTCGTCCGGATATGACGTTATCTTTTCCGGTTCTGTGGATTTCTTTGAGGTGTTCGATAAGCTTAAGGCGCCTATCTCATCGTGTATCTGCGCACCAGACTGACCACTTCGCATCTGAGGTATTAAGAACGAAGTCACTGCATCATTATCCGCAGTTTTGGCAGGTTTTTTATTCCGTTGTCTGAGCATCCTGTATGTAAGAAAGCCAGAGAATAAATCTTTCGCCTTGACATAACGTTCTTTTTCGTACTTGACCCACCACTGAATCAAGTGATTGTGGCATAGCGGCGGCGAGTTTGAGATAAGACCAATGAGCCGTTTGATAATACCAGAATGCTGACCAGATAGTGGGCCAGATGAAGGCATATCTGCTGATCGATCTTTCTGTTGATGGATGGCTTGTGGCCTGCGCCTTGCGCTATTGCGGATCGCCAGATTTTCGAAGGGCTGCTGGCTGCTATGTAGCAGGGGGTTCTCCAATAATATGAGTAAAAACCGTAAATCGCCAGGCTTCGAGATAGGGTGCCTCGGTCGCTTCAGCAACGTCTCTGTATGTTTAAGCAAAGTCATATGGACATGCAGCTGAGCCTGCAGGATTTCGTTCTCCAGAGCTGGCAGATCTAGATTGGTAGCAGACGTTATCGACGAAATTTCGTCAAAGACTAAGCGCCAACCTTCAGCAGGCATAACAACAGTTCGATACCAGTTGTCTAGTTCTGTCCAATCCATCTGTAAAGGCTTTGCTGTGGACGAGGTTCGTCGCGAATGATCTGGCTTCTTGGGTTTCTGCGCAGGTGGTGGAGGTTGTGAACGAGCGCCAGTCCACCATAGTCCATTCTCTGCCACATCTCCTAGCAAAAGTAGCTTAGGGTCCAGCTGGCAAATTGTCATATCGGTATCTGTTTTGCCCCGAGGCCGACCCCGATCTCGCGATGGCTGTCGCGTTTCCTTTGGCAATGCTTGCTCTTGGTGCAGTGTTATTTCTCTGGTCGGTGCCGGCTCTCTGGAAGGCAGTGGCTTTCTTCTTATGTGATGCTCCGGTCCCCCAGGATAACTATGATGCATGAAAGAATCGTTCAAGCACTCTATTGACCTGAAGCATTCTGCGATATAATCCTCTAGAGCCTTGAATATGGTTTTCGGCTCATGTGAAATGGATCGGCCAGGAGTTGAGCTAGTCATACCGAAACCAGGCCCTGTTGACTGATGAGTGAGTGCAGGCTTTTCCGAATGACCGGATGAAAACGACCGTTGTGTTTTGATGAAAGTTCTCGGGGTATCGCGGGCGTTACCTTCCATGGGAACGTTCAGAAATTGCGTCCCAAATCGCCTTCTGGTGTCATGTTGGTTTTCGTTTTTTATTCCAACGTCAGCTCCAGTAAATGTAGATTGTCCAACGGCCTGTTCGGGTACTCCTTGGCCCCCATCAATTCTCCTGGATATATGATGCTGCAGGCAACGCCGAACAATGTTCTTTGTATGAAGAAGCGAGATCGGTTGCACGTTTCCTAACAAATTATTAGTATTGGCATACAGCACGCTTCGGAACTGAACGGTATACACACGTTGTCCAAAATCGTTATTCTTTTGCCCTGTTACAGAAGCAGAACCATCTTTGCGACTGGCCGCAGCGGTCTCGTGCTCATCGACAGACTCGAGGTCGTTCACGGTAGCGCAAGTCGTGCATTTGAAGACATTAAGATTACTGGGCCACCGAACAAGGCCACCGCATGTCATGCAGTTACCGGACGCAAAGTCGCTAGTACTGCTGCCGCCAAGTTTTCTGGGCCCCTTGTCCATTTGTCGTGCCATCGTGCGACCATCCCTGCGCTCATCTGAAAGCTTGTTGTGGCTGAGATACGAAGATGATGGTCCATCGACAACGTTGATCATTGCGGGAAATGGGTGGCTCATGGAACGGCTGTGCCTCGTTTGAGCAGGTTTGGGCGGCACAGCGGGTGGGCGCTCGTGGGTAGTTGAATCGAATTCCTGAACCAGGCCCCGGCCCGCATTACCACTGGAAAGCTGTGTAGATTCTCCTCTTGGCCTGGGCACGCGAGCAGACGAGTCGGGTTGGTATTGGCGATCCCCAAAACCAGGAATTTGGTGTGTCATGGTGGGCAGGCACAGATGTTGCTATGAGCAGCTCCTTCTTGTAGTGCCGAGCCTTGCCGGAGCCTGATCGTGAGGCAGTGCAGCCCTTGGGCGTGCCAGGGTTGGTATCGATGGTACCTATAGCAGTAGCACCTGGGTTCCGTCGCCTGCAAAATCCAGGCTGCATCTCCTGATCAGGTCTGATAAAATAACGGTGTTTGTTGACGTTGAGTCAATGGGATTCTGCTGGGCGCGCAGGTAGACAATGCGCGTGCCTGTCTCGGCTGTCTCAGATGCAGAGTGTGACGTCTCGAGCGGTGGTTACAGGCGTCTACGCCACAATGACACTGTTTCTTTCTGGCGCTGGCACCGTTATCCTTATTTGGACCGAGTGTTTGCTGTGATTTCTGAATAGGCGTAAAGTCTGCCAGGAGATAAATTGGACGTATTGCGCAACTTTCGAGATGTAGGAGGAACAATGTCGAAACACAGCTGGGTGGATGGCATGCAGATCGCCTTGCGGAGGGCCGGAAGCTACCCTAAACTGCGGCGAAACTTGGAGCCGTTGATTAAACGTGGGCGGAACGGAGGGCAAACTGAGAAGTAATACATGAGAAAACCTTCCACGGTGTTTTATGGCTTACTTTAACAATGTCACTAACTGCTTTTAAGTTCTACTGCCCTGTTTTGGCCACGGCGAAAACGCCGTTCGTCTTCAACAATAAAACCAAGCGGCCGTTGGTGGGGCGAATGAGCTAAACACAGGTCAAAGCACAATATCACACGAAGGCATTATTGCCAAAAGAGTGCTAATGTGATGTCCAAGAAACACTTTTGCATTGTTTATTACAGATTTTGGGTACTGCTATGATGTTCATCTATAGCGCTTAGACTAAACGCTGCATTGCGCGCGCTGCGCGCAATGCCTCCTTGCCAACAACCAGAGGTGTAGAGAGACGTGGGACTTGACGAAGAGGAACACAAATACGCAAATGGGGCAACGTTCTACACGCGACTGAGAAATGGCAGTTTGCATTACCAGCCTGACGTGCAGCCAAGTGAGGGCGCGCTGTAAGCTCGCTTGATGCAGCATACACTAAATAAAAGACGTTCCGTTTCTTTCAAGCTAGCTCGTTCTAATGAAATAAACATTTCCGATGCCTACTGTTGAAAATGCCAAAACCCGCAGTCGCACATACGAAACCCCGGAATCCCGATGAAACTACAAGTTCAAACCTACCATTGCTATTGCATTTCTGTTGTTCGTCATCCGCTAACATGGTGGGGTCTCACATGCCAGGCAAGGTTATTCTGATTGCGCCAAGTAGATTTTCGACTCGGAATTCGATCGGCTCGGTTCGTCCTGTATTTAAGTGATGAGGCCATTCACAGTGATGTTTTCAGCCCAGATAGCCTTCACAAAATTGTTCATCGTTCACAATACTCCTTTTTGAATAGTAGTAAATTTTTTTGGACCCTGATGCAAATAATTCCGAGGTTCTAAGCCTCCAAAACTCCCACCATGGCTTCCCACTGACCGGTCTCACGATCCGACTCGAAGTGAGATATGTCCTCCCATCTTAGAATACATGCCGGTTCCTTTCGCCATGCATTTCATAACTGATAACCCAATATCATAACTGGTTCGTTTACGAGGGGGGAGCGGCACCGCGGCCACGACCGAATCCACCACGGCTAGAAATTAAATTGTCAGCAATTCGTCCGTATATCGCTTATCGAGTGTCGCGGGTTGTCTCACAATTCGGGGTTGAAGCCACCAGGAGCACCACCTTCCTTGCCCTCACCGGCCTCACGTCTGCGGTATCCGCCCTCGCGGTCACCACGGTCACCACCGGGACGGCGGCCGAAGGGACGACGCTCGCGCTCGCCCTCACCGAGCATACCGCGGGGAGGAGCGTGAGAGCGCTGCTGCTTGATGTGGGTGGCGGGCACAATCTCAGCGGGGAGATGGAGCCATTCGCGAAGGTAGTCGAGACCCTCGGGGGTCAGGGTGTAGTAGTAGTACTGCCACGAGAACTGGGTCTTGACATAGCCGCGGGAGGTAAGAGACTGGCAAGCCTTGATGACGAACAGGTTCTTGGTGTCGATATCGGGGTGCTTGGGGAGGTTGAAGTCCTTGGCGGCGACGAGCACGCCCTCGCGGAAGAGGTACTGTATTAAGAAAAAAACTGCATCAGTATATTCGCTTCTCTCCGTATCTTTCGATTGAGTGTCGAAATACCTCGTGGATCTTCTTGCGGTCGGCCTTGGGAATGAGCATCGTGGCGGTTTGCGTTGGCTTCGGTCGATGGTAGGAGTACAGTTTTTCGGGACGAGCGTGTAGACCTCAAAATGGTTTACTTTTGTGGGCGCAAGCCCTACACAGACACTCACCTAGCGAAGGTGGGGTGGCTCAGTTTGTGCGTGTGGCTTGAGCTCACGTGCTGATAAGATAACTCTCGATGTGGCGCAGTAGTTTCTGGGGCGGCATCCTCAGTGTCCACCTGGCGTCGCCAGCCTGCGCGAGTTATATGGGGCCAAGGAATTCCTCTGGTTAAAGATTGTCGCATGCGACTTCACTTCTTCTATCTCCACGTCGCCCGCCATAATCGATTTCAATATGGAGTCAAAGCACCTCAACGTTCTGGTCTCGACTTTCGGTGGCCTAGGTCTACCATCAACAGTTATCCTTCCCGCGCGACTCTCCACGACTGTCACAGCCTTCCGCCACCAGCTGAACGAGCGTCTGCCTGATACAACCCCAAGACTTATTCTCACCACTGTCTCAAATAAGCAACTTCCAGAAGAATCCGAACTGCCCCTATCAGCATACATATCAACAGATAATGCCGACTTCCTCTCTCTGCGCCTCGGCATTCCACTATGCGGTGGCAAGGGTGGATTCGGATCTCAGCTTCGAGCGGCGGGCGGGCGCATGTCATCACGAAAGAAGAAGACTCAGGATGATAATGGGTCCAGTCGCAACTTGGACGGCCGAAGACTGAGAACTGTTAACGAGGCCAAGGCTCTGGCTGAATATCTCGCAATAAAGCCTGATATGGATAAGAAGGAAAAAGAAAAGCGCCGGGCCCGTTGGGAGGAAATTGTCCAGCAAACGGAGGCGAAAGAAGCAGAAATTAAAAACGGAGGCAAGAGCATGATTGATGGTCAGTGGGCTGAAGACAAGGAAGAGAGCAGTGAGAGGACGAGAGACGCAGTTCTCGCGGCGATGAAAGCCGGAAATTATACGGACAATCTCAGCAGCTCGCACGGCTCTAGCTCTGCAGCACAAGCCGACACTCCATCAGACAGCGATGAAAAGGCTTCGACTAGTTCTAAAGAGTCACCACCCCCAGCACAGCCTGCCGCCGACAGCAAGGGAAAGGGTAAGGCTCGTGCCTTCTTCGGGTTTGATGAGGACGATGAGTTTATGAGCTCTGATGACGAGTCAGATGAAGATGCGGGAAAATAAATCAAACGAAATAGTTTTGTATTCTGCTGGAATCGGCGCTTCCCCCTTTGAAGGAGTTTGGAGTTTATCGGTTGATATACAATTCGGGCTTATGCGTTTGGTATTGCAATTCATATGAAATAATAGCGCAGCAGTCATTTGTGTTTTTCGCAATGGTTTATTCAATGGCATACACCATAATTGCACAGTCTATCGACCTCGCATAGTACACAGGCAGCGCGTGCTGCGATTTACTTCCGTCCCTATCTCGCTCGCCATCCAACAATCAACGCCTCGCTAATTTTATTTAAGCATCGAGCTTGACGGGGAAGTTTCCGCCCTCTGTAAATGTATTAGTATGCTGTCAAAAGCAAATTGGAAAAGACATACCGCGCTGCTCGTCCCAGCGCTGGTACCAGCCGGAGGGGCAGAGAGATCGGTAAGCGAGCCAGAACTAGACATTGGCGCGTTAATATTGACGTATTCCTAATTTTTTTTTTCATACGGAGGCCGTGATGTACCTGGCGGCAGGGAGCAAAGTCCTCGCCCTTAGCAGTAATGCACTTGTGGTAGTCGACGTAGTTCTGCCAGCAGTGCTTGGTCTGGTTCTGGTTGGGGAAACGGGCGTCGGTGCCTGAAAGAAGTCGATAATTAGCATCTCAGAGGTCAATTGGGTACAATTGGGTCGTATGCGACGATGCGATCGAGTTTTGTCGGCTGGGGGGGAGCGTACCGGCTGTCATCATAGTTAGCCTCGGGTGCCAATCCGATAATTTTCTCCGCGGTATTATCGAACTTACCAGTAACGAACTTGAAGGGCTTGGTCACAAGCTCCTGTCCATCTTCTTCGGCCATTGTGAATTGATTTTATAGGTGATAAAACCGGGTAGAGAGGTATTCGAGGCTGGTCGGAGCTTGGGCGGGCGTTACGGGAGGTTTGTTGCGTAGAGGTTGACACCACGAATCAGATGATTCCCAATGCAGAGCACAATCTCTGCCTCAGGCTTACTAACCAAATCAGCCCACGCTGTAAGGCACCCACCACACCACTGATGAGCCAGCTTAGTGGGTCAAGCTACCAGATTGCAGCGCTTCTTGACGAACTCCAAAACATCACTTCCTTTCGAATAACTGTTGCCAATTGACCTCCGCCGGCTCTCTCGCCTCGCCTCGACTCTCCACTCATCAAAATGCGCGCCACCACTGCTATGAGAATGTTCCGCCAGACCCCTCGCATGATGCGACCGGTTCCTGTGAGTGAAATATCCCGCTGCTGATTGGACAACGCTAATACCTCGGTCGAACAGAAAGAGGACCAGGCTGGTATGTGACGAAGCCGCGACGACTGCCGAATCTCGACGACTCGAAACGACTCTTATTGCTACCGAACCGACGATTACTGACTACCAACAGGACACACCATCTCCCAGCGCCTCCGCAAGCTCAAGCAGATCCCTGCTGAGTTGATCCCCCTTGGTACGTTCCGTCGACCGACTCATACGAAACGAAACGAGTCTAACCACATTGCTAGCTGCCGTCGTTGGCTTCGCCGTTGTCGCTGCTGGCTACTCTTGCGTCCGCAAATTCTATGTCGACAAGAACCTCCGTCTGTCTCGACAGGGTCCTGCTGGCCGTGCTGATCACCACTAAACTGGAGCGAATAGAGGCGTGACGCCATATTTTTTATTTTGTTCTTGTACGGGAAAGGGTAGCTGTATATGTCTAGAAACACCAGTCCGGCACAGAATAGAGGCCAGGTCATTCCATCATCATTGTCAAAAGTTTCGTCTTGTGAAGAATATCGAATTTGGTACTATATCGTAAATCCAACGCCAACGCTATGCTGAAAATAAACCAAAAACTGACTCCGCATGCCTACTATCGAAATTCCATCATTGCTGCTTTGGCCCGGCTACATCCAAATCTTCTAGGCCTTGCATTGGATCTGGGCCAGAAGCAGCTTGAAGCTCCCCTTCGCCCTCGGCATTTTCTGCCAACCAACCCTCCTGGTGTACAGTTAGCACAGTGAACTCCACACACTTCGGTTTTAAAAGATCAACACACCTGGTCCCAGATAGCAGTCTTGCTGCCAAGGCCTTCTTGTGCACTTTTGGGAGCTTTCGCTTGGGAAACTTTCAGTGTTCGCCCAAAGAACTCAGCTTGGTCCATGTTGTCGATAGCTTCCTTGGCATCCGCGCTGTCCTCAAATTCGACATACGCGAAGCCTTTGTGAGTTTCTCCCGAATTGGACGAGTCAGGCTTTGGCAGCTTCACCTCGACGATTTCACCAAATGGGATGAAGGCATCTACCACGTTGGCGTTGGTGACTTGTGGCGCTAAGCCGCCGACGTAGACAGTCGCTTTCCAACGAGCTGCATCCGACATGACGAATTCCAAGCTTTGCTTTGCAGTGCCCCAGGAAAAAAACCCAAACAAGCAAAAGTTGTGTTTTCAAGCTCTTCTTATCTCAGTTGAAAGACTCGTCTGCTGGGACAAGCTTCTCATTGAGATGCGATCACGTGATACACTATACTGCCCCACCTCCACTGCTGGTGGCCCAGGAACACGTCTCGACAAGGGGAAGCTCCAAGTGCCTGCAATCTGGCATCAAACTTGACTGGATTACCGATATATCCAGTTTCACCAACCTTTTTTTTTGAACAATTTCATGCCTTCTGCTGGCAGAAGCTAAGAGGTGCATTGCTCTTAGTAGCCGGCGCCAATTTTTGGCATCTTCATTGTTCTTTTAGCATAAATCTTGACCGAATCGAATAACCGCTCCTTGGTCCCGCCCCAGTCCCTAACCCCCCCGCCATCATGGTGCGCCTACGAGATATTCCACGAACGGCCACCTTTGCGTGGTCGCCAGGCGCCGGAAGCCCTCTGATCGCTACTGGTACTCTCGCTGGCGCTGTCGACGCCGATTTCTCCGACGAGAGCAAGCTGGAGCTTTGGAACTTGTCCTTGGACGACCAGGACCAGGGCCTAGAGCTCCGACCTGTCGCGACCATTACCACCGACGCCAAGTACGTCTGATAGTTACATTGAACCAGAGCGACATGCTAAACTAGACGGAATAGGTTCTACGACATCGCATGGAGCCCTCCCGATGCTGATCATCCTCAAGGTATCATTGCTGGAGCTATGGAGAACGGCTCCCTTGATCTTTGGGACGCCGCCAAATTGCAAGTTGGTGGAAGCGACGCTTTGATGTCGCAGACGACGAAACACACGGGTGCAATCAAGACTCTGCAATTCAACCCTCTCAAGCCACAAATTCTTGCCACCGCCGGCGCGAAAGGCGAAATCTACATCTACGATGTCAACGATATTGCCAACCCATTCCGCCTCGGCAATGCCGCTGGACGTGCTGACGATATTGAATGCCTCGCATGGAACCGCAAAGTCTCCCACATTCTTGCTACTGGCGGAGCAGGTGGCTTTGTGACTGTGTGGGATCTCAAGACTAAGAAGGCATCTCTCACATTGAACAACAGCCGCAAAGCTGTCGGCGCCATCGCCTGGGACCCCAACAACTCAACGAAGCTTCTTACTGGCACACCAGACGACAACACTCCGGTAATTCTCCTGTGGGATCTTCGAAACTCCAATGCGCCGGAAAAGACACTGCAGGGACATGAGCAAGGCATTTTGTCGCTCTCTTGGTGCCCCCAGGATAGCAGCATTCTCCTCTCATCAGGCAAGGATAACAAGACTATGGTCTGGAATCCTCTCACGGGTGAGCGCTATGGAGAGCTTCCCGAGGTCACGAACTGGACATTCCAAACGCGCTTCCACCCGCACAACCCAAACCTGTCGGCTACTGCCAGCCTTGATGGCAAGATTACAATCCAGACGCTGCAAAACACGAACCCCGACACCTCAAAGACTGCCATCGATAACAACTTGGATGGTGCCGACTTCTTCAGTGCTGCCCAAACGCAGCCTCAAGGCGCTTCATGGTCGCTGAGCAAGGCACCCAAGTGGTTTGAGCGCCCTGTTGGTGCCTCTTTTGGATTTGGTGGCAAGATCGTCATCTTCAAGCCCACCTCTGGTCAGGAGAGATCCTCAAAGGTTGTTATCTCTCAGTTTTCTGCCGATTCTGATTTCTCATCTGCCACTGAGAAGTTCCAGCAGGCACTTGCCTCTGGTGATTTATCAGCAATCTGCGATGAGCGCATGGAGCAATCCAAGACCGATGAGGAGAAGGCGGACTGGAAAGTTATGCAGACCCTGATTGGCGAAAATCCTCGTGCAAAGATTGTCGAATATCTTGGTCTCAAGGAGGAGGCTGGCGAGGAAGCCTCCGATGAGGCAAAGGAAGACGGCGAGCAGACGACCGCTGAAAAGAAGAAGCTTTCTGGACTTTTCGATGGCGAGGATGGTGATGACGAGGATGATTTCTTGTCTGGTGTTACGGCGACTAAGGGCGCCAAGACTGACAACCCATTCCACCTGTTCGGCGACAGCGACACTGCCGTTGAGAAAGAGATTACAAAGGCGCTTATGCTCGGCAACTTCGCCAAAGCCACTGAGATCTGCCTGAAGGAGGACCGCATTGCGGACGCGTTTGTTATTGCCAACTGTGGTGGACAGGAGCTTGTCGATAAAGTCCAAACTGCTTACCTCGCCCGCAAGACTGGCTCGCCGAGCTACATTCGCCTGCTTGGTTCCGTTATTGAGAAGAATCTCTGGGACGTCGTATACAATGCAGACCTCAAGAGCTGGAAAGAGACCATGGCTATCATCTGCACGTTCTCGGATCCCACTGAGTTTTCGGACTTGTGCGAAGCCCTTGGTGACCGTATTCAAGAGACTGGCGAGCGTAAAGACGCTTCATTCTGCTATTTAGTTGGATCCAAACTTGAGAAGGTTGTTTCGATCTGGACTGCAGAGCTCGAGGAAGCTGAGAAGGCGGGCACCAAGGACCCGTCGCAGGACTCTACCTTTTCTGTTCACGCCAGAACTCTGCAGAACTTCATTGAGAAGGTCACCGTCTTCCGTCAAGTCAGCAAGTTCGTCGATGGCGAAACGAAGGAGTCCGCAAACTGGAAGCTTGCAGCTTTGTATGACAAGTACACTGAATATGCCGACATTCTTGCTGGTCATGGCCAGCTCGATGCTGCCCAGCGCTACCTTGATCTGCTGCCTACCACATACCCTGCTGCTGAGGGTGCTCGTAGCCGCGTTAAGCAGGCTACTGGTAAAACATCAACCAAGCCTGCTGCCGTGGTTGCCACGAGAACACCCAGCGCTGTTCCTCAGGCGCAACCTCCCTATGGTTACCCTACCCCTCAAGCTCAGCCGCTGGGTAACACTGGTGCTGCCAATCCTTATAGCAACCTCAACTCCATCCCTACGCCGCAGCCATTCCAGCCTCTGCAACCGCAGCAGCCACAGCAGACACCCTACGGAGGAAACCCATATCAGCCATCCGGCATGTACCAGCCTCCTGTTCAGGGTTACAGCTCGCCAGCACCGCCGCCCGTTGCTGGGCCGCCTCGCAGCGGTACTCCGACCATTTCGACGATGCACGCCGCACCCAAAAACAGCTGGAACGATGTCCCTATTGTGACCAAGGCCGCACCCTCCAGACGTTCCACCCCAAGTGTACCGCCTCCTGTCGGGCCCTACGGCGCCCAACCCGGCCAGACACCGCCCGGCCCTCCCGCTTACGGCGCGCCTCCCAAAGCCAGTCCACCACCTCCCAAGGGTTCTGCCCCTCCTCGTGTCACTTCACCTCTGGCTGGACCTCCTCAGGCATTCCAGGCACCCCCTCGCCCTTCATCTGTGGCTAATCAGTACGCCCCTCCGCCACCCCAGGTCGGTGCTAGCCCCCAGATGGGAAACCTCGTCCAGCGAACCGCTTCTCCGTACAACGCACCTCCCACTGGAGCCCCTCCTTCAAACAGATACGCACCCGCCCCTGCCGCACAACAATCCAGCCCTGCTCCTCCTTTAGGATCAATGGCGCCACCACCGCCCATGGGTAATGCCCCTCCCGCCAACCCGTACAGCCAGTTTGCGCAGCCGCCTACTGCCCCTCCGGCAGCCAACCCGTATGCGCCAACCAACAACTTTAGCTCGCCACCCGGTGCTGGAGCTCCTCCCCCATCTGGGCCTCCCACCGGACCGCCGCCTATGGGTCGACCTGGCCCCCCTGGAGGCCCTCCCGGCGCTACACCTACTCCTCCTCCTCCACGGGCAGCCGCTGCGCCACCACCCAAGGGCAAGCACCCTCCTGGTGATAGATCTCATATTCCTGCTGGTGCTCAGCGTATGGTGGAGATTCTCACAGAGGATATGCAGCGTGTCGCAGCAAAGGCACCGGCTACCTTTGCCCCGCAGGTTAAGGATACCCAGAAGCGTCTGAGCCTGCTATTTGATCATCTGAACAATGAGGAGCTGGTGTCGCCTTATAGTGTCACTAAGCTCTCGGAGCTTGCCGACGCGCTCAAATCTAAGGATCATGCCACGGCAGCTAAGCTGCAGGCCGAGCTTCAGCGCGAGAGGGTTGAAGAATGTGGCCAATGGATGGTAAGTTTGACGGCATCAGCAGAACAAAGTGATTACCGCTAACAGGTTGACTTTTAGGTTGGTTTGAAGCGTCTGATTAACATGAGCAAAGCGACACCTTAGATACTAGATGCAATGACCTGAAGAAAAAACATTTTTGATGAGTTGAACGTGGATGATGACAAAAATGGTGTGGAGAGTGATGTTACCCGCTGTGGGATAGACGAAGTAGTAATATCAGCCCTTTGAGATTATTCCGTAATACTGTGATTTCTATGTACCAGATTCTAGAAAAGAAGATGAATGGATGGCCAAGGGCCGTGTAGCATTTATTGCTTGCAAACCGCCTCTGCATTGTACCTAGGTCGGCGTGCCTTGTGCGTAATGTACGGCCCCACCCTAGCATTTGGGAAGCTGTCAATTCCACCACCACCCAACGAACGACCATCCAACACCCTGCCACAACCTCCAGGCTCATCGACGCTGCCTCCCCCAAGAGCGCTCCCGCAATACAAAAGTTACGCAGCAAACTCGGACTCTGCAGCAGAGAACCAAACACACAAAATCCAAAAAAAAAAAAACAAAGCAGCCATGACAGAGGGCGTGTCGTCATCCAGCGACGCCGCCGCCCAGCGAGCCTCCGAGCAAGCCCGCCTGCGCAAGGAGCGTCGCGAAGCCAAGATCAAGGCCGGCGGCTCCTCGCGCCTCGACAAGATCACCGGCATCGGCGGCCGCGTGGTAGGAGGTTAGCAGCAGCAGCTCTCCAAACCCCTTCGCTTAACAGCAAACAAATAGCTAACGTTGACATTTTCCCGCCAGACAATGAGCAAGCCGCCCCAGAAGGAGCACCCGAAGCCACGGCGACGACGACAGCAAAGGCCGCGGCAGCGGGTGATCCCGACGAGGTGGATATTTCCGAGCACTTTTACTCGCCGGGCGCCGAACGGCTCATGGCTCAGCAAAGGGCCGCCGCCGCCGCTGCCGGTGCCGTGCCCTCGCCCATGGCTGGCGGCGGCGGCGGTGGTGTTGGATTCCCCGACATGACGGAGGAGCAGCAGGCGCAGCTGCGGCAGATGATGCTGGGCAGCGGGGGCGGCGCGCCGCCGCCCAACGCCGCGGAAGATCCCCTGGCCAAGATGATGGCGCAGATGATGGGCGGTGCTGGAGGAGGGGCGGGCGCCGCCGCCGGGCTTCGTCTGGTCGATTGCGGGCCAGCTGCCGATGCCGTGGCGGGGCTACGTGGTGAACGTGATGCGGTACGGGCAAATCTTCACGACGGTGCGGACGGACATTCTGCTGTGCGCGTTTGTGCTGGGCGTGTGCGCCTGGTGGAGGGGGTAGCTGTGAAGCGGGCTGGCTGACTTGGGGGGTCGGAATGTATAGAGGTTGCTAGATTAATGATGAAAAGACATGAACGTATTGCTTTAAACAGTGATGAAGACGAGGTGATTGAGTTGAGTACGAACAACATGCATCTCTTGCTCTAAACAGTGGTCAAGCGGAGCTGATGGACTAAACTACGAAAACATGTGATTATTGATTGAGAAGAAGTGTTGAAAGATATATAACTTTGTTATTTGGAGGGATATCATGTAAAAAAAAGTAGCTAAATCTCATGGTACACATTGCGCAGAAAACTACCTCTTCTGCTCTCCCTTTGACATACTCCAACCCAATTTGGCTGCAAAGCCCATTTTATAATGCCCATTCTAAAAAAAAAGAACCAAAAAAACGGAGACCCTCCCCCATATACTCAACGGTTTCCCCCAAACCGTAAAACATTACATCAAAGAGTGTTGTTGTAGATGAGCTTGCACCAATGCCAGCAGGCAAATGGTGCTCTTGCTCAATGCCATTTACTTGTGTATAAAGTGACAGGCGAAGAAGTAATGAAAACGCAAAACAAACGCCCCAATGTCTCTGCCTAAACAGCAGACAGACTAGATATTTTTTGCCCAAAAAGAGCGCCCAACTCCTGGATTATGGTAGAGTGTGTGATACACAAAACACGCATAAGCATGCATTTTCGTCAAGACGTGAATAAGTGACTGGCTGAGGAAACAGAAAAAGAACGACGAGGCAGGTGGCAGTGACTATTGCCCCATGCCCTCGAGCTGCGCCGCCAGTGTCTGGTTGCCCTGGAGCAGCTGCTCGAGCCATTCTGCGGCCATGGAGAGCATGGTGCTCTTGCTGAAGCCGCCGCCCTTGAGGCCGGGCACCAGCTCGCAGAGGTCGTCGAATCCCTCCTTGATGAGGGTGCGGCGCTTCTGCTCGCTGCGGATGTGGTTCTCGCGTTTCTGCTCCTCGCTAAGGTTCTCGCGAGGTCCTTTGTTGATGCCCGATTTGCGGCGACGCGCGCCGGCCTCGGCGGGCGGCGATGGAAGGCCGTTGCTCTGGGGGCTCTTGATCTTCTTGATGCCGACCTTGGAGTCTTCCTCTTCGTCATCGTCGAAACTGCCGCACTGCAGCTTGCTCTTACGTCGCTTGCGGGGAGGCGCGTCGGCGTCTTCGACAGGGACCATCTGCTGCTGCTGCTGCTGCTGCTGTTGCTGAGCCTGCTGCTGCTGGGCCATCTGCTGAGGGTGGACGGTTGGGCTGCCGCTGCGGGTGTGGGGGACGCTGTTGCTGGGCTCGAGACAGTCGAGAACCTGCATTTGAGCCTTGTGTTGTCCATCGGCGGTTTCCTTGTTGGGAGCTGGGACGTAGTGCTGAACGTTGCCAAAGTTGGCATCGGATCCCCAGTGCAGCTCGTTGACCTGTGCTTGTCTGGGACTGAGGCGGTCCTTGGAGCCAAACATCCAGTCGGTAAATGTGTTGTTGTGCGCCTCGTTCTCCAGGTCCCTCTGGCTCTCCTCCTTGAACTCGTCCATGGGTTGGTGGCGAAGGTGGCCCATGGGCGGGCCGAGCGGTCGTCGAACACCGGGAGAAGACTCCTTGCCCTTGCCGTTGGAACGGGGACTGGAGCCGTTATTCTGGAGAAGGGTCGCGGCGGCATTCAGGACGTCGTCGGAGTGGTGTTGATGCTGCGGCTGGTGCTGCTGCTGGTGCTGCTGGTGCTGCTGCGGCTGGTGGTAGACTTGGCGATGCTGAGGCTGAGGCTGCTGGGCCATGGGGGCGGACGGAGGGCTCATGAGCTGCGATCCGGAGACGATACCACCTGTAAAGTCGACCTGCTCGCCGAGGAAAGCATCTGGGTTCGGGAGGGCGGATGCTTGAGGACCGAAGGATGTTGCCGTACCCATGAACTGCGGGGGAAGATCGAACCAAGCGTCGCTAAAGTGCAGGCCCTCGCCAAAGGACGGCATGTTGTATTGGGCGGACGACATGTCCTCGAAGAAGGAGCTCAGGAACTTGGTGTCCGTCTCGGAGAGGAGCGGCGCACCGGCAGGGTCGGGGGCATCGAGGAGGCCATCTTGGTTCTGGTCCATCGAGTCTGGCGAGAGAAGGGTTTGTGTTAGCAACGGGAGGTCGGGTGATGTCACGAACGCTGGCGGGGGGGGAGGCGCGGAAAGTGGTGTTAAAATTGAATGCCAGAAGCTCAGCGTAAAAAGGAACGAGATGAGTACTTACACCCAAAGGGCAGAAAGGGATCCGAATCGGGCTGTGAAGAACCCATCCTGGGAGGCTGCTGGACGGCGAGCATGGATGCGGCTCTGGATGGTGACGGGAGGAAAAGTGGATGTGACGGTGGTTGTGGGAGGCGCTGCCACTGTAGTGAGGAGCGCGCAGCAAAGT
>JARDXD010001578.1:0-86076 GCA_029218145.1 Aphanocladium album
GCGCGGATGGCCTGCTGCACCAGGCTCGGGCGGAACGGAGGGATGGGGGCGCACGGCGCCACGACACCGCCGTCGGAGCTGTCTTGCGTAGTAGCGAGCTGATGAGAAAGGTCCCTTGGTCCCCAGGCCAAATATTCGCTAGTGCGTCCCCTGGTTGGTGCGCGACCATTGTCCTTGTCCGCTAATGTTGAATTCAAAATTGCACCTCTTTCATGATCGTAACCGTTGAAACTGTGATGTCGACTGCCCTGTGCCAAAAGGCAATGTCTCGTGTGGCAATTGACCAGCTGACAGACTTGTCTCGTACCGGGCGAGCCTCAGCTCTCCCAACCTCGATACAACGCACACTGAGATGCACCTTATTAGCAACTTAATGATAATTTCGGCACCCAACGGCCTGCACCCTGGCTCGTAACATGGAAGCCCGCAGGCTGTGTCTCATCGGTCAGTGTTACGATAGCGCTGCCCACGCACTCCCCGCAATGGGCTAGACACCAGGCCAAGAAACACAAAAAAAGAGACCCTTTCCTTTTGTCGCCTGGCAGGCTGGAGGGCAAAAAGACAAGCAGAGGACGGCGGAGCGAGTCGTTGTAACCAAGTCAACAGGCGGTGAAAAATCTCTCTTTTCTCCTTACCATTCTGTAAAGCAGGGAGAGGAAAATGTGCCAGCGTGTGTGTTGGGATGAGCCGGCTGCCGTAGCAAGCCGTAGATCGACAAGCTTTGCTTTTCCCTGTCTTTGGGCCTCCCGGCCGCCTTTGTTTCTCTTGTCCGTGGTGATCGATGGCAGAAAGCTGCTCTAGCTAAGTGCCAACCGATTAGCTGGGACACATGCTCACAGCAGAGCCTTCGCCCTGGTGGAAGGATGCATGCAAGCTGTTATGTACTGCAACATGCACATTGTCGATCCACATCGGGATGCTTTGCTGTTTGCTGTCTCTCCGCAGTCACATTGCTGACCGCAAGGTTGCATCGCATCCCCGTGCAGTCAGAGGCTGCTTTTTTGAGTACCTACTGTGCCGCAAGACAGGATGCTCGCGTACAGGTATAGCACAGACCAAGACGGCGCCGTCAAGGGACGTGCCGAGCTTGCCGCGCCAGCTACTCAGTTGCTCTACTTATAGTTCAGACAACGTCCCTCATGTAACTTGTGTAGATAAACTAGCATTCACTGAGCTATTGTCACGTAATGCAATAAAAAGGAATAATACAAAGCCATTGCCAAAGACGCCCACCAAACTCCAGTGTAATATGCCTGCCAAACCGATGATATAGATACGGTAATAATGTCCTCGAAACGCCAGGCTTGGCACATGGCTGCCTTATCAGTACCCAAATTAACAGCAACCTCTCCCCAGACCATCATTCTGTTCGTTATTGACCCCAAGGAAGTGCGCTTGGTTTTCAGCTCATTCTTCCTCTGCATCCTCATCCCATTGCTCCTTTTCCTTCTTCATAAGATCTGCCATTTCGGCAGTCTTGAATATGGAGCTACCTTCGTCTTCGACACGAGGAACCTTGCGAAGACTCTCATCTTCAAAGACAGATCCAATTGTGTCTATCCAGCGGCGGCGTCGTTCCATGAGCGTCTTGGTAAGATCGCCAATACCAGGACGAGCCATGCCAGCAGCACCACCGGCTGCGTGGCTGCCACCGCCTGCACCGCCAGGTCGCTTTGCCTTCTTGCTCTTGCCCATAGTGCGAGTTCTCTTGAGATAGGCGGCCTGTACTTGGGTATCCAAATCTTCGAGAATCGTTTGGTATTCCTGGTGGGCCATGCGCTCGCGCACAAGATCCGTCAGCCGCGCTTTGCGAGCTCCATTGATGAGCATCTGCTCCTTGAGGCGAGTTTGCAAGACACGCAGCCGGCCAGCGACTTCGTCGTCAAAATGGTCATCGTATTCAGCGTCACCCTCTGGAGGTAAAAAGCCGATGTGTCTGAGTTCTTGCTTCAAACGCTCATCGACTTGCGCATACTCCATTTTCGGGTGAACTGCTTTCTTCCAGGCATCTGTAGATGATTCTGTCATGTACGTAGCAGCGGGCAAGGCTTTATCATCGGTCACGGGTGCATGGTCATCGCCGTCACCATTCATGCTGACATCGCCATTAACTCCGTTCGTCGCGGCCTTTTCGTCAGTAGACTGCTGGCGATTCTCAGGGCGCAGCGCCTGTAGTAGACGTGATGCCAGGGGTCCGATAGATAATCCATCCGTCTCAGCCACGGCATCATTCATATTTTCGATCGTGCCGCGGGGAATATTTGGCAAGAGCTTTTCGCGTCCTTGCTGAGGCGAGTCCACAGACATGGCACCGTCTTCTTCTGCCCAGATCTCAGTGTAATGTCTCTTACCCCGCTTCGGCATGACAAATGGCGAGGCGCGGTCACCGCGTTCCCGCAAGAAAGCAAGGTCTTCCTCGGAGAACGGTCTAAAGAACGGTTCGACATAGGTATTGAATGTTGTGAAGTTGATTTGACTGCTGGGCTTCGCGTTGCTGAAATCTTTGTCTGGTGGATCGCCCGCAATCAGATCTGCGAGGTCGCTGGGTGGGTAGACAGCAACCGAGTAGATTTCTTTCCGTAGTGATTCTGGCATGCCTGGGTATACGTCGCGGATCTCGTATATCGTTGGGTCGGGAAAGGTTGACGGATCTTCGCCAAATGTTTGCGCAGCAGGCATCTCGCGCTTGGGCGGTGCGCCCTCGTCTTCTGAGCTCGATTCCTCTTCTTCCTCGTCATCCTTTTCCTTCTTGGCTTTTTTGTCGACGTCCATGGCAGAGGGGGAGCCTGTCACATTAGGCGACCTTGGGGAGCTGCCGGAACCATCGCGGCTGTGTTTTTTCTTCGAGTCTCTGACTGGAGAAGATTGATCTGTGACAAAAGACCAACATTAGTGACCGCGCAAGCGATGCGCCGGCTTTGCGACGCGCGAACCTTGTAGGCCATTGAAGCTTACCACCTGCATCGTGACCATCCCCCTTCTTGCGCTTGTGTTTCGACTTCTTGCCCTCGTTTTCCCCATCGACATGCATGCGATCAAAATCATCCGGTCGGTTCTTGCGCTCATCGACTAGGTGTCGCATGCCGCGATCGTAAAAAGTGGACCGCTTCTCCATGATGTTCGTGAGGCTCTTGAGCTTCTCTAGCATCGCGTCCACGGTTTTGGAGTCGGGGACCGTGGCATTCGAGGCCCCATGATCGACGAGGTCATCGTAGTTGAGGTTTGCGAATAAAATAACACGGGTGTTGAGGTAATCGGGGTCGTAAAACTCCTGCGGCGGTAGCGATGAAGTCGCAGCGGGCGCAGGGGTTGAATTTCGACTCTGTTTCTGCATTGCGGCGTTTTTCTTGCTTGTTCCCTTTTGGCTGGATCCGGGGGCCATGATGGCGCAGGACTGGCTTAGCGCCAGAGCTTCATGGGTACCTGGGTGATGGAAATGAAGCGATGGTTGATGATACTGTTGGTTTGGTCCGACTATGTGAACCGCGCTCTGATGCGTGTTGATTGGTGACGAACACGACCTGGGCCAGGTATGGTCGGAGCCGGATCAATGATATGCCGGGCAGCTCCGCTACAATATCAAGCCAGGCATTGAGCGAATGCCAGCATCAAGGTTGAGCGATGTGAGACAGGAAAAAGTTACGGGAGGAAAAAAGGAACACTTGATGCTAGGAGGAAAGATATGCTCAAAGGATAACAGTACCCCGACCATTGATTTTTTTACAGAGACGCATGGGTCGCCGCGACATAGCAAGATTTGCACCCGCCTGCGCGATGGAACAGCACGAGAGCTCTGGTGTAGTACAGTATAAAATCATCAGATTAACAGTCACTCAAAGCCGAAAATTTAGGCTTTCGTAAAGTTTTGATGATATTGAAACAGTATCAATATTGGTAAAAGCTCACGCGAGGATGTCAGTTGCGCCTAAGCCTGCATCTGCCGACTGCTTGGGCTCGCGTTGGCTTGCAGCATGCTTGCTGCAGAGCTTCCCAACAATACAGGTCAGCCACGTTTGGTATGACAAGGAACTGCCTAATTGGTTGTCTTAGACTGGTGCAACCATGCGGGATATATTTCGCGACTCCATAGGCGACGGCGGGGCTGTCACAAGCCAAAACGAAGTCTCGCAACGTCCACGTAAGAGAACAATGTTACGCCCCTGTTCTGATCTTGTTTACAAGTTTATCAACAGAAGGTGGCAGTTAGCGAAGACCGGCGTAACGAAAATGAAAGAGCCTCCTGGTGCTGCCATCTTGTTAGCGGTTACCATCCACACCATTGCCGCATGTGCGTGGGTCGATGCATCTAATTGGGCGGATGGGGCCGGCTTAGTGGAGGGTCTAGCGGATGAGCTTGTTGCAATAGAGTGGGAGCTGTGTCGAAACGTAAATTGGGGGAATTTGTTGAGCTGGGAGTTGGAAAGGGGAGGCGACGATGCGGCGTGCGATGGTTGCTGTGAAGTATCGTGGAACAGCCGGATTGAACGACTGACTGAACAGCTGCCTGCAGAGGGCACGCGCAAGAGCTTCCTTCTTTTGCCCGTCAACTAACCTCCAGCTTGCCTTGCCCAGAAACCCCAAATACAGCTCCAACTCTAGCTCTCCGCCTCCACACCTGGCCGCCCAACTAAGCTGCCAGTCCTGGCTGTTTATACCCACCAGCTCTGCATAACTGGGTCTGCGACCCTTGAACCGGTCGCGATCTCTACCGGACGCTGGCCAGTCCTTGAACCGTGGGAGCCCGCCTTGTGGAGCATGTTCCTCTTGCGAATGCTTCCAGCTCTTGAATCAGGGTAATAGGATGCTTGCGATCGTCATGTAACGACGCTGCCAACCTACCACAGATGCACATCCAACAGCCTGTGGCTCTTGGCCCACCCACACTGCAATCTTTCATGCTCCAATCCTGCTGTCCATGCCCTGCCAGTGCCGACTTTGGGCTCAACAAAGAGCGGCGCTCAGCAATTCCCTACAGCTCCCTTGCCATCGCCCCGTCGCTGCGCATCGATGCCGCACGTTGCTCAGCATGTGGCCTAGCCATTGGTCCACGCCATGCCAAACCCGCCTCTACGCCAACCCTGTTCCACCCTTCTCAACCACCACCGCAATGTTGCAAGGAATATACTCTGGAGGCGGGGTCTCCTGCACTGCTTTAGGCGGCACACATAGTATGTGACGGTCAATCTTGCCCCTCGTGTACATACTAGTTAACACGTACTCATTCATGTAACAGCCTCACGTAGTTGCGGGTCTGACCGGCTTGCTTCTCTAGGAATCTGAGGGGCAAGAGTCCCCCGCGGTGTAGAACCCATGCCCATCATAGCCGGTTTGCTCCCAGAAGAAGCATGTGTCTCCTTGTCCAGAGTGGAAACTCCAGGCACGCACAAGACCCTGTTCCGTATATATACGCCACCGTCGACGAGGGGCAGCCCGCTGTCCCGCCTGTCCCCCTCATCTTCCTCTATTCCGTACTCAACGTATTTTCTCCTCCTCAGTTCTGAGCACTTCAACAAGCTCCGAGCTGTACATCTCTAATCACAGTATTCTCTCACCAGACAATGAGAGAATACCATGGCTTCTCTTGTAAGCTCTTCTCCCACGCAGTACTCTCTGCCGCGTCTACCCTCACGTGCTAATAACTCAATTGCGTTACACAGGGTGGTAACATTTTGCCTTTTGGCACTGGATTTGACTTGCAGCCTATGCACTATGCTGGCATAGCTGTTGCTCTCCTCGGCGGGGCTTGCCTCTTCTCCTTTGGCAAGCAATCCAACACCGATGGCAAGGACCCGTCCTCTCCAGGATTTTTCAAGTCCTTCTTCCTTTTCTTCTATTCGTCTTTTCTCAAGCCTCACCAGAGCGGATCTAAGGCTTCCCAGCAAGATGCACTCGAGGGCTTTTATAAGACGCAGGCCGTGGCCTACGACACCACCCGCGGAATTCTCCTTCGCGGTCGCGAGGACATGCTCGCTCTGGTCGTCGCTCAGCTCAAGGCCAAATTCCAAGCCCCCAAGGAGGCTGGATCGGGTAAAACCGAAAAAAGAATCTGGGTTGATGTAAGTTTATCTCATATAGTCTCATCAGATCTTTCAACAGCTGCTTATAATGCTATCAGATTGGCGGTGGCACTGGCTGGAATATTGAGGCCATGGGTGACCACGTGAATGTCCCCGAGTTCTTCTCCAGCGTCTACCTTGTCGACTTCTCTCCTTCTCTCTGCGAAGTCGCTCGCAAGCGATTCGAGCGCCTCGGTTGGAAGAACGTCACTGTTGTTTGCCAAGATGCACGCAAGTTCCGCCTCGAGGACTACGAGGACGGCATGCCTGCGGCCCAAAACCCCCTCCGCTCTCCTGCGCTCAGCTACTTCAAGCAGCAGCGACCTGACCACGGCGGCGCTGATCTGGTCACCATGTCCTACAGCCTGTCCATGATTGTAAGTCACCACCACGCATGTTCATGAGCTTATAGCCGCTAATAGCTCATGAAACAGCCCGACTACTACTCCGTTGTCGATTCCATTGGCTCCCTTCTTTCCCCTTCCGGTGTCTTCGGTGTTGTCGACTTTTACGTTCAGAACCAGTTCGACTTCTCCTTCCGAAACTACACTGCTGGATACATTGACCGTCACGTCAATGCCTTGTCGCGTATGTTCTGGCGTGCCTGGTTCGATTTTGATCGCGTTGCTCTCGAGTCCGGCCGTCGTGACTACCTCGAGTACAAGTACGGTACCATTCTCAACCTCAACGCTCGCAACCGCAGCCTCGGCTACATTCCCTACTACGTCTGGGTTGGATGCCAAAAGAAGCCTTTCTCCAAGACCGCCCTGCCCCACGAGATTCTGGAGCGAATTGACGCCTATGCTACTGAGTCGCCCTACCTTTTCCCAGTGAACCAGGGCGATGCTCTGACTCGAGCGATTGAACGATCTGCCCCTGAAATCCGCTCCAAGGCTTTCCTCACTGCTGTCCAGAACCTCTCTGCCAACCTACCCCTGCCTGCCTTTTTCTACCAGAACCACCACTGGCGCATCTACTATGACGACCAGCTCCAGAAGCACACGCAATTCAACGATGAATACATCTATGCTTTCACTTGGGAAGATGCCCGTGTCGACGAGCGCATCCTGAAGCTTGGCCCTGAGGACAAGGTTCTTGCTATCACTTCTGCTGGTGACAATATCCTGTCATATCTGGCCCAGGGCCCTGCCCGTGTTCACGCCGTCGATCTCAACCCCACACAGAACCATCTTCTCGAGCTCAAGGCGGCAGCCTATACTGCGCTCCCTTATGAGGACTTCTGGAAGATTTTCGGCGAGGGCAAGCACCCTGAATTCCGCACACTTCTCATCACCAAGCTTTCTCCCCACCTGTCCAGCCGTGCTTTCCAGTACTGGCTTAAGAATGTCAACGTCTTCCAGAGCACCACTTACGGTCTTTACGATACTGGTGGCTCCCGCCACGCTATTCGTGCTATGCGCTGGGTCTCCCGCATCTTCGGTCTTCGCAAAGCCGTGAAGCAAGTGCTTAATGCGAAGACGCTGAACGAGCAGCGTGAAATCTGGAGAAACAAGATCCGTCCTGCTCTCCTCTCTAAGCTTGTTTCCAACCTCGTCGTTGCCCAAGAAAGCTTCTTGTGGACCGCTCTTGGTGTCCCAAAGAACCAACTTGCTATGATTGAGAACGACCACGCCGAATCGGACATCGTCAAGGGCCCCAAACCGACGGCCAAGAACACCCGCTCCCACGCTATCTGGCACTACATGGTCAACACCTTGGACCCTGTCGCCGAAGAGACTCACATTGGCGCCGATAACCCGTACTACTATGTCTGTCTTGCTGGTCAATTCACTCCCAAGTGCCATCTTCGCTACCTAGACCAGGAGGTCCACGCCAAGCTCTCTCGCCCTGGTGCCCTTGACGGTCTTCGCATTCACACCGATGAGCTCGAAGAGGTTATTGCTCGTATCATGCCCGGCACTCTTACCGTCGCTGTTGTCATGGATAGCATGGATTGGTTCGACCCAGGCTCCGAGGCTGCCAACAAGCAAGTGACGAAGCTGAACCGTGCTCTTGCTATCGGCGGTCGCGTCATGCTCCGCTCTTCTGCTCTGGAGCCTTGGTACCTCAAGGTCTTTGAGGCGCACGGCTTCACCCCCAAGTGCCACGGTGGTCGCCGCGATGGTGCATGCATTGACCGTGTCAACATGTATGCCAGTTGCTGGATCTGCACCAAGGTTGACAACCTCCGCCCTCCCACTCCCGATATGGAGGGTGTCGGCAGCAACGAGATTACGAGCCTCCAAATCTAATGTGGTCCAATACTGCACGCGGATGAATCTCAAGCCCGGATATCGTTCAACACCGTATCGTGTCGCTTTTGATGTGGTCAAACGTTAAACGAACGAGGTAGAAGTCTATAATGCAGCGAGAATGAAAGATACCAAAATGTCAAGGCAGTTACTTGGGTGTACAGACCATAAAATAGTAAAACCAACACAAAATTTGAGATAAATAATACCCAAAATTGAATGCCATACATGAACCCAAGAACCGAACTTGCATGGTGATTGTGTCCTGATTGTGTCTTTTCTAGGCGAGTCTGGTCAGCTGAGCATCTCTTTCGCCAACGGTTCGCTTCTGCAGTTGACATCAGGTACGCGTCATGGAAATTGAAATTTTGAAATTTGTCTAAACAAAAGAAAATGCTGCATTCAACTGTAACACGGCCGCAATATCTTGACGGACCGAAATACATGTGTGGTCTACATTGCAGACCATTCTATACACTGTGGCTTGAGCCACATAAAGCCGCCTTGACCAACAAAATGAAACAAAACCGAACCTTTTGCCTCTTATTCATATCGAAAACTCCTTCCACCAGTATGTAATTTTTAAAACCGCTTCCGAGATCCCTTACTCCTTGGAGCTGGCCTTCCAGACACGCTTGATCGCCTCAGTGACACCAACGTCGTTGGTTTCGAACTCGTACAGAGAGACGCCGACAGCGACGGTGGCAATGTTCAGAGCCCACATGAAGAATCTGTGAAGACCGGCGTGCGTACGCTTGGGGATGTAGTCAATGACGACAGACTGGAAACCGATGTGGGAGTGCAGGAGCAGGGCCGAGCACAGGATGGCGTCGAGAGTAGGGTTCAGAGAGCCGGAGGCGAAGGGAGCGATGGAGAGAGGGACGAGCGAGGCAGCGAGAAGACGCTCAAAGGTCCAGTGGTAAGAGCCGTGAGCAGCGTTTGCGTGGGGTACGGGAGCAGGGTCGTTGACTAGAGAAGAGTTGGTGTCAGCAATTTGACCATGAGGGTATATACTATAGGCTCTATGGTGCCCAATTGAGCGGATTTCGCGTCGAGATGGAAGTTTCATACCTGTTCCCTTAATGACCTCTGCAAAAACACGACTGGTTAGCGATTTATTCACATGTATGTGCCATCTCGTGGACTGGAGGCCACTGCTTACGGGGACCGGGAGGAATGAAAGCAGCACGCTTGCTGGTGGTGTGCAGAGCAGCGGCACGGAGGACAGTGTTGCGCATGGCGGGCTGAGCAAAAGCGCTGCGGCTCATAGCCGCCTGGCGCAGGATGGAGGGACGCATGAGGGAAGCCATTGTGACGAAGGTGGTTTGAAATGCCGCGACGACCTCAACCCGAGTGTTGCCGAAAAAGGGACGTGGATGGCGATGGACGGAGAAGCTGCGGGGGGATGCAGATTCGTTTGCGTGCTACTCGATGGTCGCAATCGTCGAGTAGGGTGTCAATTGATGCGCGTTCCGTACGTACGATGCGGGCTGGTTTCTCGGTAGGCAAAGTCGTCGAAGTGGTTTGGAGGAAGTGGTTCCCGTGCGTGCTGGGCTTTCTGGCCTGGTATTGCCGAGGATCTCTAATTAGGAGCTCTGCTATTGGCTGGTTGGCTCCCGAACGCTGAGGGTGCGCGAGGTTCGGCGACTGGAAAATATTTTTCCGGGTCGGGCTGGCAGCACCTCTTTTTTGGTGCAGCGCATGTGAAGCTTGGGCGCCAGCTGGTGGGTGCTCCACTACCTAGACATTTTTTTGGACGAACTCTGCAGGGGCGTTTGCTTTAGACAGGAGCTTGCATCACAAGTTGCATCACTCTTTTTTTTGCGCCGCGGGGTTGCTATCCACCATTGTTGAATCAGTGGACAGCTGGATTCTGTGAAAGAAAGACGAAAAGCCGTTTCGTCTACAGCGCATACTTTTGCAGACGAGAACACAATGGCTGCCCGATTGTCGGCCGCGGCGCTGGCCCCTATAAGACCAACCTCGAAATCGATTTGCGCCGCTCGCCAGCTCAGCCTCTCTCTGTCACGAAATCAGCAGACTCGAGGCGTTGCGCAAACACATTTACAAAAGATTGCTGATGCAGAAGAGCGCTGGAAAGTCAGAGCGGAAAAGATTCAAAATGGAGAGCTGCGGCACGTGTGGGACATCTTGGATGAACGAGGATACATCAAAGATGTAGCAGGGTATGCGCCTATCTTCACGCTATTAGTGTAATGGTTGGATGGAATACAGGATTGCTAATGTCGAGAAATAGTAACACGGATCGAATCAAGGAGATAATGCGCATCAAGCGCATTGGCGCATACGTCGGAATCGACCCCACGGCAGACTCGATGCATGTCGGCCACATGCTGCCGCTCATGCCTCTCTTCTGGCTATGGTTCCATGGCCATCCTGCCGTGACGCTTATTGGCGGCTCGACAGCAAGAGTCGGCGACCCTACCGGCCGTCTACAGAGCCGTGACCACATGTCCAACTCGGACATTTCGAAAAATATCACCAAAATTCACTACCAATTGACACGACTGTGGCACAACGTTGTACAAATGCGAATCAGACACGGCTACGAGGACGACTGGGGAGCCAAGAGGAGTATGCTCAACAACAACATGTGGCTCCAAGGCTTGACGCTATACGACTTCATAAAGAGACTGGCGAGAGACACCCGAATCGGTCCCATGCTGGGCCGCGATACTGTGAAGCGCAAGATGACAGAGGGTGACGGAATGTCACTGGGTGAATTCATCTATCCCCTATTGCAGGGTTGGGATTTCTGGCACATGTACAACAAGATTGGCGTGCAGATGCAGATCGGCGGCTCCGACCAGTATGGCAACATTGTGGCGGGTATCGAGTCACTCAAGACGATTCGTGCCTCAGAGGAAGCACCGCATGCGCGCATGGAGACGGGCTGGCAGCACGACCCCATCGGGTTTACGGTACCGCTGCTGACTGATTCTGCTGGTGTCAAGTTTGGGAAGAGCGCAGGCAATGCCGTCTGGCTGGATGAGTTCAAGACATCGGCATTTGACCTGTACGGATACTTTATGCGCAAGACAGACGACGAAGTAGAGAAGCTTCTGAAGCTCTTTACCTTCCTGCCGATCCCCAAAATCCAGGAAATCATGGAGCAGCATAAAACAGACCCCTCGAAGCGTATTGCGCAGCACAATCTTGCGTTCGAGTTTGTGTCGTTGATTCACGGTTCGCAAAAAGCCCTGGAAGAGGCTCAGCAGCACTCGTTCCGTTTCGGCGGCGAGATGCCCCTTATCGTCAAGGAACCGGCAGCCAGCTCTGGCATCATCAACGCCAACACGGCGCCGCGCAGCGACATCAAGCTTCCGCGCTCCGTCATGCAGCTGTCCCCTGCGCGACTGCTCCACGCCGCCGGCCTGGCTCCCAGCGCCGCCGAGGGTCAGCGCCTGGTCAAGCAGCAGGGCGCGTACGTCGCCGCGCAGCCCGGCCAGAAGCGCGGCCTCGTTCCCGGCAACCTGGACTGGACGCCGATGAAGATGTGGTTCCCCGAGGAGACGTCCAAGTTCCTGCTCGACGACCGCATGCTCATCCTGCGCAAGGGCAAGCACAACGTGCGCATCGTTGAGCTCGTGGACGAGGAGGAGTGGAAGGCCAGCGGGCAGTTTTACCCTGGCCAGGCGTACACGGGCAAGGTACGACGCATGAAGGAGGAGATCATCGTGCACGCGGCGGAGCGCGGCGAGGAGCTGACCATGCAGGAGGTCAACCGGATGCTCAAGGAGAAGGCTCGCGCCGAGGGCGTCAAGGTCGCCAACAACCCCGACATTGAGCTGCCCAGCAAAGCTGAGGTGCGCGAGCGGGCCAAGCTGACGCGCATGCTACGAAAGGAGGAGCGTGACGACAGCAGCAAAGGCGGAAGCGATCGCTGGTAGAGGACCGGGAGTGCCCGAGACTCGTGCGAGTTTGTTGCAATTTGTAAAGCATTTGAGAACCATCTTGTAAAATTATATATATAGTGTACATTAACCGGCATCATCAACTGGCGAATATTAGAACAAGACATTATTTTCTTCTCCAATTCCATCCTCATCAACATGGTCGTGATCATAAGAGGTATAATAGTAATGTGCAAACGGATCTTTGACCGTTACTTATTTGTAGAATACGGCCAGGTCACCTTTGGGGACGGGAAGCTGTTTCAACTTGTCAATCACCTCGTCGTTGGTCAGATTGCGTTCAGTGATGATCTGATCAAAGTGGTGACAGCCGTCTGTGTACTTTTGCAGCGGATCCGAGGCAGGGCCGTCGACAGGCCGGGTCTGCCCCGTGGCGAGGGCGGCAATGTACTGCTTGGAGACGACGTACTTGTGCACGCGGTACAGGCAGCCCTTGATAACGCCAAACTGGACGAAGCGACGAATGTCGACAAAGTTGATGACGTCGAAGCCGGCGTCCTGGTGCGTCATGAGCCACTCCTTGATGCTCTTGCCGGGGCCAAAGGACATCATGAGCTTGACGAGCATGAAGTTGCTGACGCGGGCGGCGCCGTGCGAGACGTAGCCGGCGCACTCGTCGACCATGCCGTCGACGTTTTCGACAAAGTCGTGGATGCCGGGACGGGGCGCGTAGCAGGAGCCGAAGAAGAAGATGTCGAGGAGCAGGATGGTGTCGTAGTAGAGGAGATGGCGGAGGGCCATCTTGGCGAGCTCGAGCGAGACTGACGCCTCGTGGGCGATGCGGCGAACGTCGGAGACGCCGTCAATCTTTTCAATGACGCGCTGCAGCGTAAGATCCCAGGTCGGGTCGACAATGTCGGCAAACTTGGTCTTGGCGACGGGGACGTGCCAACCCTTGACGGGCGGCGGGGTGGTGTGATGGGGGAAGAGCTTCATGTTGATGGTATTTGCTTCATCTGCGGCTGGTTAGAGGGGATTGAAAATGAAGGAAGTGGAGAGGAGAGCTAGCGTGAACATACCAACAGGAATCATGCATTCGCCATAGTTGTTGAGGTCCTCCTTGATAATCTCGAGCAGACTCTCAATGGGTCGGCGCGAAGGGGCGGCCTCGTCACCATCGTGGATCGCCGTCGTCGCCGCGGTGGCGGACGTGGCAATCATGGTGCGCGAGCCCTCGTCGAGGCTGAGGTACTCGTTCTGCTTCTCCATCTCGGAAAAGGTGGCGGCGAGGCAGCGGACGACGCGCTCGTAGGCGGTGTGGTCGACGTCAGCCTCGACGAGGAGGCCAAAGTTGAAGATGAACTCATTGCGCAGATACTTAGTGTGCGCAATGACGACGGGGTGGCAGAGGATGGTGTACTTGCCGTCGGGCGAGTTGATGGTGACGTAGCGGTTGCAAAAAGGCTGGCGCGGGATGATATACTCTTGGAGGACGTCAAAGTCGATGAGCGGCGGGCGCGTCGAGTTGTCGGCGGCGGTGATGCATCCTGGGGGTGACTGGGCGACGATCTTGGGACCTGTGAGGTGTGAGAAAGGAGGAGATTGTAGGTGTGTGATGATCCGAAGGAAGTAAGGGACATGGGACTTACCCTCTTGAGGGAAGAATCTTGCGTAGAAGATGCCTTGGATCATGATGCTGGCTGCATTGTTGTGGGAGAGAAAGCCAGCTATTGAGCGGGAGAGGAAGTTCAATAGGGTGGAGGCTGTGATATGAAAACCGATGGGAGATTTTGAGAGCAGTGATAGGAATCAATGAGCGGACTGAAGGCGAATATGTAGGATGAGAACGGATGTGATATGAGTGAGAGCTTTAGCTTGGTGATGTCTGATTTGGTGTTTAGCTTGCGCTGGGGTTGACGGAAGTGGAGCCGCACAGCCGCAAAGCCGCAAAGCCGCTGGTGTAGTTGGCGAGCAGTGGAGAGATGTGACGACAGCGCCACTATCACAGACATGGCTTGTTTTGCAAGAAGAGTGTTTGTAGACGCTTCAGAGTTGATCAAAATAGCAAGCTTATGGAAACAATGAAAGAGTTTAGCGCGTCTTCTATGGTAGGTAGCTGCACCGTTTGCAGAGCAGGGCAAGCATGCCGCCAGCGCGGAGTGATGAAGCTATCAGAAGCATACGATTCGGGATTTGTCTATTTGGCTCTGACCCTGACTCTGACAAGGCAAACGCTGATTCAGATCCCTGCCAAGACCAGCCCTGGGCGGCGGAAAGGGTGCGGCGTTGTGAATGCAGTAGCTGGCCTGGGAAGGCGATGGACTCTGATGGAAAGCGGGCGTTATGATGAAGCGTGGAGGTGCTTACAGTGGCTACAGGGGGCCTGGCGGAGAGGCGTAGCGGAGGAGGCACCTGGAGCGGGAGCTTGGGTGCAAGCGCTGGCATGAGTCGTGGTCTTTATTGTACAGTTTGTATTTGCTACTCAAGAGCTGTAAAACTGAATCAAGTCGCAATGAATGTCTGAATTTTGACTGAAGTTTATAACATTTTCTTTGAGTAGTACATGTTTAAATCTAAACCACTGCTTTGTGCGATAGCTTGATCTGTCCCTACAGCAAGCGTTATAGGTAGCGGTCCTTCAGCGCCACTCCGCTAAGCAAACACCCAGCCAAGCCAAGGTACCTACGTAGTACCTACCTAATCTTTGGCCCACATGCGTTTTCCTTTGTGTCGAACGAGGACAACTGGACAACTGGACAACTGGCTTGCTGCCAATCTTCTCCGATCAAATACCATTTCCACCGTCGTACAGCTTTTCTTCCTTCTCTCCTTTACCAATCTACATATACCTAGAGCTCCACCGCGCACTCTGCAGCTCTCCATCACACTGCATCTTGTCTCTGCCTCTTTTGCAAGCCACACCCCAGTTGCCCAGCTCACCAGGACCAGGCTACTTCGACCCGTCGCTACCAACCTCACCAACCTGACTCTTGCTCTGCCCCGCCCACGTCGCACGCCAGCGCCGGACTCTTTCTAACCTTCCACCCGCTTCACCCCGCCTCGCCTCACATCGCCTGGCGCCAGCCAACACTCTCACAAACACCTCCCCATCTCCCACCTCTCCCCTCGTCGCCACGCACCATGGCTGACAACGCAGAAACGGGCAGCGATGCCCAAATCACCTTCAAAGTCAAGACGTCCGCTGACAGCACCCACGTCATCACAATGGCCGAGAGCGCTTCCGTCCTCGACCTCAAGAACAAGCTCGCTGGAGAGGATCTCGAGAATGTCCCCGTCGACCGCCAACGGCTCATCTACTCTGGCCGCGTTATGAAGAACGATGATACCCTTGCCACATACAAGATCAAACCAAACAACATCATCCACATGGTCAAGAGCGCCGCCAGCAACCCCGCCCCTCCCGCTTCCTCTGCCAGCGTGCCGACGCCACAGGCACTGCCCACAAACATGGCCTCTGGCACCGCCAACAACCCTCTTGCTGGCCTGACCGGCGCTCGATATGCCGGACACCAGGTCAACCTCCCCGGCATGGAAATGTTTGGGCCCGACGGCGGCGTAAGTTAATGCTCTCGTGCACATTGCTCAACACAGTTTCTCATTGCGCCATGCCGCTAACACCGCAATCTAGATGGGTCCTCCCATGGACGAAGAACGCATGGCACGCATGATGGCCGACCCCAACGTCCAGCAGACGATGAACGAAGCGCTCAGCAACCCCGACTTTGTCAATATGCTCATCGACTCGAACCCTATGCTACGCAACATGCCCAACGCGCGCGAGCTCATCACGTCGCCGTTTATGAGAGAAATGATGAGCAACCCCACCATGCTAAGCAATGCTATGCGCATGCAGCGCGGCATGCGTGCAGGCGACTCTGCTTTTCCCGCGCCTGGCGCAACCGATACTACACCCCAGGCTGAGGGTAACAACGGTACACAGGGCCAGGGCCAAGGGCAGCAAAATCCCTTCATGAACCCGTTCATGAACCCCTTTGGCGGTGCTGGTGCCGGTGCTGGGCCACCCTTGAATTACGGAGATTTCATGGAGCGTATGGGTATGACTCCTGCCGACATTGATAACGCCCTTGGCGGTGCCGCCGGTAACGGAACGCAAACTGAAAGCCAGGGCGAAGCTGGCACGGGCACGGGCACGGGCACGGGCACGGCAGGTACCGGTGCAGGTGCCAACGCTCAGAACCCATTTGCGGCTCTCTTCCCGGGAGCCGGCGCCGGAGCTGGCGCTGGCAACCCGTTCGGCATGAGCCCGGAGCAGCTTCAACACATGTCGCAATTGATGCGCTCAATGACTGGCGGCCAAGCTGCAGCCCCCGCCGCTCCCCCAGACAACCGCCCTCCCGAGGAGAGATACGAAGAGCAGCTCCGACAGCTCAACGACATGGGATTTTTTGATTTCGACCGCAATGTGGCCGCGCTGCGAAGAAGCGGAGGAAGCGTGCAAGGAGCTATAGAATATCTGCTTTCTGGTTAAGCCTTCACGGACAATAGTCTTGGCTTGGCGCCTGAGAATCGCAACGTTGCTTTGGGATTTTATGCATATACCAGATGAGGGATCCCGGTCATGGATGCAGCAAGGATTATGAAGGAAGACACCTACGGCAGAGATTAGAGAAGTCTTGTATTATTCTCTACCTAGGCACGCAAAACAGCATGTATACCATTTGATCAACCCAGCGCACTGCTTGAATATGGGGCCGGGTGACCGTAATAGTAATGATTGTGAAGAGAACAGTTCTTGTCACTGCACCGTGCGCACGCATGTCGGAGGCTCTGCTCAAGCGAGGCCGAAACGCGAGAGTCCGGCCCCACTCACAGCCTTGAATAAGTCTGTCGCCGAGCTGCTGGTAGCGATGAGATTCACGCTCCACATCTATAAGAACAAGAGACAGTCCCTCGCGCTCAGCAGCAAGAGCTTCATTCTTCATTTACACTTGCGTATTTGACACGGGAATTAGCACCTTACAACCACAGTCCCACCGTCTCACCTACTTACAAACACACAACCATGTCTGACACATCATCGCACCGCCTCAAACTCTTTCGCGGCTCCGGCGACCCAGGCACCTACGTCTGGTCGCCCTTTGTCACCAAAGTCGAAGCCCGCCTGCGCTTCGACGGCCTGGCCTACACCACCGGCGCGGGCTCTCCCCGCTCCGCGCCTCGCGGCAAGATTCCCTACATCGAGTGGCAGGAGAAGCCGACGACGACGACGCACGACGACGGCGCCGTGAGCGCCCTGGGCGACTCGACGCTCATCATCCGCGCGCTCGTCGCCGACGGCCTGCTGCGGGACGTCAACGCCGCGCTGACGCCGGCGCAGCGCGCGCGCGACCTCGCCGTGCGGGCCCTGCTCGAGGACCGCGCGTACTTTTACGGCACGCGCGAGAAGTGGTGCGACAACTACCAGGAGATGGTGGACAACATGCTGGCGGCGGTGCCGTGGCCCGTACGGGCCGCGGTCGGCTGGATGGCGCACCGCGCCGTGGTGCGCACGCTGGACGGGCAGGGCACGGGCCGGCTGAGCGCCGACGAGGTGCGCGCGTTCAAGGAGGAGGTGTGGGAGGGCGTGGAGGCGCTGCTGGCGGAGGCAAAGGCGGCGCGCGGGAAGACGGACGACGGCGAGAAGCCGTTTTGGGTGCTCGGGGGCGAAGAGCCGAGCGAAGCGGACGCTACGCTGTTTGGGTTCGTTGTCGGAGGGCTGGTGAGCTCAGCGTAAGTTGCATCAAATCGTGCGAGTTACCGAATGTTGGTTTGCTGTTTTTGCTAACGATGCATGATAGGGCGCCGGAAACGCGAGCAATCGTAAAGAAACTGCCACATGTGATGGAGTATGCCGAGCGCATACACAACACTTACTTTCCGGATTATGAAAAGTGGCATTGAATGATGAAAAGACCAAACGCGTGTACACACAAGAGATACGTATAACGGAACCTGTATATTAAACTTGGACGTCAAGTGGTGGCGAAGAGCCGGGCACAAAACAGATACCTGCAATAGAGTGCTTCTCAAATGACGAACTTCAAATACCGTGTCTTCTCAGGCGGGCTAAGAAACTCGGCTCGTGCAGGTCTCCCAGAGGAATATTAAACAAAGCCGCATATAGAGGCGCGAGGTAGTGCGGTCCGCATGGACGGGCATCGCCACTTGCGCGACGCTTGTCCAGAAAGCTTGCGAGAACCATCCATAGAGCTTCATGGATCGGTTTCGAGACTAGTTCTGTGGCAGATATCTCGTTTTCGTCTGCATCCGCGATATGATGAAGCTTGGGGGCCACGTCGATAATCGCATTATTGACCGCCGCCGCCTCGTCGGGAGTAAAGTAGGGCGTGCTAATGTAGCATTCGTCGGTTGTGCGGTTGAGACGATATGCAGAGGCCACAATTTTTTGGCAACATTCCCGAGATCGTGAACAAGTACGCGGAGCATGTATCCTAATTTGGGATCTGCAGCAACGGTGGATGTTGTCCGTGTTGGAGTATTAGCTGGCAAGGGCATATTGCCTTCCCACGACTTATTAATGGGGGTCATGTCGACGTGAGATTTATAGAAAGATCAGTCAGGTCATAAGGTGTGTAAAATTCATCATTGCTGTGAAGTATAAGCTGAGAGTTCCGCTGCTAGGAGCGAAATGTCTTGTGGAGGACTGCTCGTAGCATTTGTGGCTCATAAGCCGCAAAGTCAAAACGCCGCTATTCATACCACATTGCCAGCTTGACCGTAAAACAAGAAAGAATTGGTTGAATCAAAGAGAGGTGTTCGAGGCAAAAACCCGCCAATGTACTCGCAAAATAGCTGATTACGCACACGGCATTCAGGCGGACCCGTCCGCCGTTGTCTCGGCCGAGACTGGGGTGTTGATGAGCCCCGGCCAGCGACGCAGCAATTGTGGAATGAACCACGCTTTGTCAATGTCAAAGAAGCTCCTAAACAATGCCTGCAAGAAGAAAACTGCTATTTTTTTTTTGCTGGATATACTATGTCTGGGTGGTATTTAGTTGGCGCTACCTTACCCATATATTCCCCGGACTCAAGTCCGCTCTGGACCTCGGCACCTAGACGCCGCGGATCCCCGCTAACAAGCAACGCGGACCGGGGGTGGGATGATGGCACCAGCGATATAAACTCCGCTCTGGGGGATGCTCACTCGCTGACTTGCATCTTTCAATTCTCGATTTCAGAAACTCAATCTCATAGTCGACGTCTTGAATCCTGCACAATCGCGTAGTTCTTGCACTCGTTTGATCAAGCCGGGCTTTGCATTCGCGTCATACGAGAGGACCCAGCATATCACAGCCGGACATTATGAAGGGCATCCAGATCAAGGAATACGTCAAGGTAAGCTTAGCTACCAGCATCACCAGGCCAGTTACCGGTCGCAAACCGGCCTCAATTGACCACGTGCGCCGCTTCTGATGATGTGTACGATGTGCTAACGGAATCTGGTTCTGATCCAACCAGGGGCCCGAGGAGCTCAAGGTCATTGACCTGCCTGACCTCGAGAACACCGACTCGGAATACACAATCAAGGTCCACGCCGCGGCGGCCAACTTTTTCGACATTCTCCAGATCCAGGGCAAATACCAACACCAGCCTCGTACGTAGTTCTACGAACAAGAAGAAGAAGAAAAACACTTCCTCCCATGCCAATATTATTACCCCCCATCGCTAACGCGCCAGCATCGCAGCCTTTCCCTGGACCGCTGGCGTCGAGTTCTCCGGCGTCGTCGTCGCCGTGCCCACGAGCCCCGAGACCAAGCCTCGGTATCCCGTCGGCACCCGCGTCTTTGGCGCCTCGCAGGGCGCGTACGCCGAGTACGTGCACGCCGCCGAGCGGGAGCTCCTGCCCGTCCCCGAGGGCTGGTCGTTCCCGGACGCCGCCGGCCTCTTTGTCACCGCGCCCACCAGCTACAGCGGCCTCGTGCACCGCGCCAACATCAAGAAGGGCGACTGGGTCCTGGTCCACGCCGCCGCCGGCGGTGTTGGTCTGGCCGCCGTTCAGAGTGAGTATTCCACCATGCACTTGAGAAGACAAAAGCAAACGAGTGAGCGAAACTGTATAAAGACGCATTTGCTGACTTGATAACAGTCGCCAAGGCATTCGGCGCCACCGTCATCGCCACAGCCTCCACGCCGCGCAAGCTCGAGGTCGCCAAAAAGTTTGGCGCCGACCACGTCCTGTCGTACAACGACGAGGACTGGCCCAAAAAGGTCAAGGAGCTGACACCCGACGGCAAGGGCGTCGACATTGTCTACGACCCCGTCGGCCTGGTCGACAAGTCGACCAAGTGCATCGCCTGGAACGGCCGTATCCTCATCATCGGCTTCGCCGGCGGCAAGATTGAAAAGGTGGCCATGAACAAGGCCCTGCTCAAGAACATCTCCCTCGTCGGCCTCGCCTGGGGCGCCCACGCCCTGCACCAGCCCGAGATGGTCCCCGTCGTCTGGAAGGGCGTCCTCGACCTCGTCCGCCAGGGCAAGCTCAAGGGCACCCAGTACACCGACGAGGAGTTTGTCGGCCTCGACCGCGTCAAGGATGGCCTCAAGGCCCTCGGCGGCCGCGACACCTGGGGCAAGGTCATTATCAAGATTACCCCTGACAACGATAGCAAGCTGTAAAAAAATCATGGATGCAAATAAATTGAATAAAAAACAAACGATGATTGAAACGTCTTGCACGCAGCGCTCGGTATTTCATGTTCATTGAATTTCATCAAGTCGTTTTCTATCCTTGTAGTAACCTCTAATCCTCAGATTTCTATCCTTCACTTATTGACCTAGGCCTGCCATGGTCTGGAACTTGGCAATCACGTCTCCGTCGACATTGGCAGCCCACTGTGATTGGAACACGGACTCGCCACCTACTCGGCCAACAATGTCTTGTACGCGTTCTCGAATAAATGCGCCAGCCTGGATGGAATGAACAGGATCACCAGCCGCCATCTGTCGCTCTGCAATGCGCTTGGGGGTATCGTACTCTGTCGCCTCTCCTAGTTCTCCTAGCTCCCCGATTAACATGTCGGGGCCGTTGGGGACGCCTTCTTGCAGCTCCGCCAATGCAGTCGCCCACATGTCAAAGTAATCTTGAAGCTTGCTAAGAGTCAGTTCTTGCATGGGCGAAGGCAGCTCCAGCAGACGAGTGAGTCCCAGAAGATACAATTTTTGGCGAGCAAGATTATCCATGCCATGCATATAAGAGAACCACTCAGTGGACAGCCAGCTCCAAACTTCATCAACAGAGCCAAAGGATGCCAGAAGCTGCACAAACAGCGATGGCTCTGCTAGCGCCAGTCGCGCGAGAATAGCAAAGTAATCACCTTGTGTTACCGTGTTTAGCTTGCTGACTTTTCGGTTAGGCCCGGTCGTCTGGTGAGCCTCCCATGCATCGCGGAGATTCTCCATGATCTTGCGCATGAGCCCAATATCCACCATATCTCGAATAATAACAGAAATACCGTCAGATCCTCCCAGGCTTGCCGCTGCACGAATCAGGTACTCGATACACACAGTTGCCTGACGAACTTGCCCTCTGCTTTTCGAGTCGAGAGCGCTTGACAGCGCATTCAACGTAGCAGGACGCATGTCACCTTCTAGCATGGCTGAAGGGGCGATGAGGATATACGACTCAATCGCTGACATGGCCTGAGACGCGGTTTCTTGTTGATACTCAAGAAGCGGGAGAACTGCATCGGCAAGGTCAATCACTTCCTTGCTAAGAGGAGGATTGCTCTGCGACAAAATCGCATTCCAAAGCTCGAGAGATTCATCAATAAGATGGACGTGTAAGTCCGATCCCTCCCTGGCTGCCTCGCCAAGAAGAGGCATCATGAAGTTATGGTAGCGCTGCGACTCGTTACCCATGCTCATGACAAGAGCGGTTAAAATGGCAACGATATGTTGTTTGATCAGGTATTCTTCAGTTCCCGAATTCTCCCATACCTTAGGGAGCGCAGTCATCAGCTGGTCACCAAATTGCGATACCTGTTCCTCCATGCGCGTTACCAGAATGCGGATGGATTCTAGAATGGCGAGTTTCGTTTCGTCAACCTCCACATTTTGGACAAGATCAACAAGCTGGTGCAGAACATCCGCTGTGTACGGCAAGAAGGCTTCCACGTTAAAGTCAAGCTCATCGGCGATCCAGCGCAGCTGTCGTGCAGCGGTGATCCGCACGACGATATCATTGGTTTCGTCTTCAGGGTTCAGGAAATGGCGGAAGATTTGATAGACAACAGGTCTGCTCTGGTCTGAAAGTTTTATTGGCGCCCATTGGCTAATCAAAATAGCAATTCGGCGTCTTAGAACCTTGAACAGACCGCCCGATTGCTGCGCATCCCCAATAAGAGTCGCGGATAAGATGGCTTCAAAATCAAAAGAGTTGACAATGTGGGCAGCAGACAACCCCATAGCAGTATAAACAGCTTCCTTCGTGGCAATATCCGCCTGCGGGCTTTGCGCACTCTGAAAGTACTGCAACAGCGGAGGAATTAGGAGCTGCTTGTAATTTGTTAAGAGATCCAAAAAGAGCTTTTCAGCGCATGGACGGACTTCCCACTCGTAAGCGTTGCCTTCGCTCTGCTCTTGTTGCTCCCACTCTTCGGGGTCTTCCTCCCAGGCTTCGAGGTCAGCTTTGCGGAACACAAACAGCTGGCTTATGATGGCATTGACAATCTGGACCACTAGCTCATCCTTGAGAAGTTCTGTCTTGATAATATTGCGAGCACGATCTTGCTCTTCTTTGACCTCTGGTGTGCGGTATTTGAATGTCTGCAAGGGCTGGAAGGCTGTTCTGACACATGCGCGTAGCAACAAGAGACCCTTGAGCGCAAGCCTTTCTAGAAGGGGACCCTCTGCCTTAGCTTTGGGGCCACTTGCATCGCTTTGGCTTTGTCGGATTCCGCCGGACTTGTCAAAGACCTCTGCAAACTTGGCAATCAGATCCCAGTATGCGCGCACCAGGGGTAAAGAATTGGGTAGAAACGCAAAGCTGGCGGCGTGTTGCTCAGCCATGTCGATATGTAGCTTGGTGAATTGTAAAAGGTGCTTGCCGACCATTTCGTTCGGAGCGTTGTCGCCGGTTACGAAAGTAAGCAGCTGGCCAAACTGATTCTGTGAAAGCATCCAAAATTGCTCTACCGTTGAATCGCTGTGCGGCCGCTCGTAACCAACGACGACCAGGCGTCGGAGAGTGCGAAGGGCAGAAAGACTGTTTCGCATAGCAATGACAGCTTCTTCTTCAGTACCTTGCCTGGAAGAGAGATATGAAAGCCAGATATTAGACTTTTCGGCGTAAATTTCGGACAAGACATAGACGATCTCGGGCGTGACCGACTGAAGGGCGGTCTGAGACTTGCGAAGGCGTGCCGTACCGAGCTCCTTGACAACCCGCAAAAGAATTTCCAGCGCTCCATGGAGGTGATGCTGGTTGCCGTCTTTGGAAGAACGGAGTAGGGAAATGATGTTGGTGAGAGCATCAGGCCAGTCGGTTGGGTAGTCAATACGAATAACCTTGGCAATGACCAGAGCATTATGCAGAGCTAGATTGCGTTCGGGTTCGTCGACGGTGCCTTGAAATAGGCGCGAGCGGATAGCAGTCTTCTCGTCCGGCTTGATGCCGTTCTTCGTTTGTGCGTATATCCTCCAGTAACGGTCAATGCCATTCTTCAGCTGGATGATGGCGAGGAAGCGAACGTCGAGGGGTAGGGAGCGGTCGAGGAAAGCTGTCTGCAAGCTTGTCAGTGGACTGAAACTTGTAAAGAGGACTCATACTGGGGGCATTTCCTAAACGCACCTGAAGCCCTGAGTAGTAGCCTTGCTGCTGTTCCCAGGACGTGAGCTGCTGCCCCGCGGCTTGCCGTTGTGCATAGTCTGTCGAGGATGCTCCCTGGAGAGCGCGACAGAGGGTCTCAAAGCTTAGCGGGTTGGCGTCGCCAGGTACTTCAATAGAGAAGCTCATGGCGGCAAGCCTGCACCTGAATTATATGCAAATCTCGTCGAGATCACTGCGAATGCAGTTGACGCGGCAGGTCGATGCTGGTGAACATGGAGGAAGTTTCTCTAGTGGGGGTATAGTTTCGAGCCTGTTGTTCACGCTGGCGACCCCGCCTTGCTTTTGCTGTTACTGGTGTGTGCCTTACAGCGAGGGCCCGCGACAACAGAATAAGCCAGATGGATTTGCTCGACCACGAATTGAACTATATACTTGTAATGCTAATGACACAAATAAAAGAGCATTTTTCTGTATTTTACTATACGTCCAAGCATCGCCACTCGGCTGAGGTAGTATTGTTATCCATCCGCCTCTGGCTGGTGCCTGTCAGGCTCTGGACCCCTACAGCAGCCTGGGCCACAGTGGGTCAGTACCTACCTAGCTGTCAACAGGCGCCCAAACAGTGACTCCAAAATTTACAGCTCCCAGAAGTTTTGCGACTCCGTCCAGTTCCACCAGCTCCTCACCTTTAAGCACCCATTGTCGTCCGCACACTCGAATGCTGCGCTCACAAACTACGAGGCGCATCGCCTCGTTGTCCATACAACGCCAATGGACATGTCCGAAATGTGCGCCACACCGCTTCTACTCGCAGAAGCCGGCGAAGCGCGAGCCTCCTGATCACCGCAAGCTCGGCCACCAGCAGGAGCTCTTCATCACATCCGTCTTCAGCCCTGGCTCGCCAATCTTTCTTCCGAATGGCGCGCGCATATTCAACCGACTCGTGGATTTCCTACGAAAACAGTACACGCGATATGGCTTCGAAGAAGTCATCACCCCAACCATCTACAAAAAGTCGCTGTGGGCCAAGTCCGGCCACCTCGAGAATTACGCCGACGACATGTACACTGTGACTGGGAACAAACGACCGACTGCCATTGAGCATTCCAAAGGATGCTGTGGCACGATAGCGAAGGACAAGGCGGCGGCCGAAGACGAGGACGACAGCGAATACGGCCTCAAACCGATGAACTGCCCTGGCCACTGCCTCATCTTTGCGTCAAAGCTCCACAGCTATCGCGACCTGCCCGTGCGATATGCCGACTTCAGTCCTCTCCACCGAAACGAGATATCTGGCGCGCTCTCCGGGCTAACGCGCGTGCGTCGCTTCCACCAAGACGACGGCCACATCTTCTGCCGCCCCAGCCAAGTGGAAGAGGAGATCAAGAAGACGCTCGACTTTGTCAAGGTCGTCTATACTACGCTCAAATTCGGCGTGAGCTACCGACTGGCACTCTCTACAAGACCGAAAGATCACTTTATCGGTACAGAGGATGAATGGAACAGAGCAGAGGATCGTCTCCGCCGAGCTCTTGAGGCGTCCGGCATGCCGTGGAGCATCAATGAAGGCGATGGCGCATTTTACGGGCCGAAAATTGATATTGTGCTCAAGGATTCGGATGGAAAGGAGCACCAGACTGCAACAGTACAGCTCGACTTTCAGCTGCCAAAGCGATTCGAGCTGGAATACCAAGCACCAGCCCCGGAGTACGAAGCTCGCGGCGAGCCCACAGAAGACCCTGCTCTGCTGGCAGAGTACGGCCCTGTGAGGCCTGTAATGATTCATCGTGCAGTGCTTGGTTCGGTGGAGCGTCTCATGGCGCTTCTTATTGAAAATTATGACGGCAAATGGCCGTTCTGGCTGAACCCCAAGCAGGCCATCATCCTCACGGTCAACACAACCGACCCTGTCGTGGACTGGGCACAGAAGGTCCGCCAAGTGCTACTAGGAAATCTCCCAAAATCATACACGGGCGATGAGTCCCCAGTGTCTGATGCCGGCATCGCCTTGTCGGGACAAACCGGCCTTGCCGTCGACCTTGACACCAGCGCCAGGTCACTCGGCGCAAAGATCAGAGAAGCGCGCAACAATGGTTACAGCCAGATCCTTGTGGTAGGTGAGGCAGATGTACAAAATAAGCAAGTGAGTCTGGGGAAGGAGCGCATGTCACCTGGCGAGATGAGAGATAGAATGATGCAGATGGTCGATCGATTTGAATAATGTAATACTAGTCTAATTGTAAAGTAAACGAACATACTCCTCGGGCAGCAACCCGATTGATCAAGCGTTACTCTCGGCTGCATTCATGCATGTACCGTAGTAAAAAGAATTACTAGTTCTTTGCAAGCGGCACCGTTGCCGTGGCGCCGCTCTTGATTTTCGGCGCCGTCCGGGACTCCAATGGTGTCTTTGCACCAAGCTTCCACATGGTATGATGTATTGCTGCGGCGAACCGTCGCGGGTACGAGGCCGGTTCGTGTGCGCGGTTCCCAGCAGAAGGGGTATCGTCTATTGTTTTCTTTCATCGGCGGAATCCGCTTCTTCATCTTTCGGCTCGACCGCGGTTGTGTGGATGAGCAAAGGCCGATCTGTTGTGCAGGTCGTGAGCAGGCATATGGCTTCGATCGCAACGGTCCACTCACGACTTGAGTTCGGGGTCTACGGCACCGCCAGTCTGTTCTACGCGCTCAATCATGGACTGGCGCTCGTCTAGCTGCTGGCGCATGTACTCGACCGTCTTCTTCAACACGAGGCCCTCGGAGCGGCCTTGGCCCTCGAGGCCGGGGACCAGCTCGGTCAGTCTGTCGAAGCCCTCGCGGATCGCCTGTCGACGTTTTTGTTCTGATTGGAGAGAGAAGCCAAGTTAGTCGCGCGTCCAAAAGACAAGGTACATGGCTATGCGCGATGGCCTGGACTGCCGCGCGGGGACGGACGGACAGGTGGCTGCGATTTTTGGCAACTCACCAGAGGCAATGTGGTTCTGCTTCTTCTCTTCCTCGGTAAGACGGGGCTTCTCGTCACCATTCCCGTTGGCGTCGACGGCGGCGGCCGAGGTATTGTTGGGCGACGACGACATGATGCGGAATTGTGAAGAATTATACAAATGGGTAGGTAGCTACCTGGGCTAAGTTTGCGAAGAAGATGGGTTTCAAGGCACTGCCAGGAACTGGCTGAAGGTTAAATTGGGCGATGCGAGCCAGTGCGATGGGCTGCTCTCTGTGCATGGTGGGGGATCACATGCCCAGCGCCCGGTGCCTCGCGGCACACACCACGCACCACCGCAGGGTCGGCGTAGGAGGCTTGCAGCAGCCGCAAGGGGGACCACTGAATTCCCGCTATTTCCCTTGGCCGTACTAGTGGCAGTCTCTAGCAGGGGTCTTGCCCCAGATTCTGCTGAGTGGCACGACGCTGTAAGAGTTGGAAGAAAAGTTGCAACTTTGTGGTGATGAGGACAAGTTACAGACGTGCTGTCACAGTAGAAACTGGTAATGATTGCTGGTAGTTCTTCAATTGACGTTTTATGCTGCAGCTGGAGTTCTGATCGCAGTCAAAAATTTCTTCAAATACTCAAGTCGCTGGTTACTAATGGTTGATCTAGCCACTGCTTGGTCAGTATATCGCATGTGATAAGCCGAGTGACAGACACGTCGAGTAAGAGAAGGCAGCTCGGCAAAGCAGCCATACTAGCTCGAGCTCAGGGTCCGAACCTGACTCTCCCTTCCCTTGCGGGCACGACTCCATCGTATGTTGGCGCTGTTGGCGTCGACACAAACTTTCCCGCGTGTCAGGGGGTTATGCAAGACCACTACACCAGCCCAGGTATTTACAGAATGCTAGACCGGGATTACTATATCTGACTTTGAGGAGCTTAATTTGTTTTCCACGGAATGAAGCTGTGGCCATTTCTCAGCTAGAGTACCTCGTGATGGAGCGCTGACGAGGAGAATTCATAACCAACTGGGCTAAGAGGAAGTTCTTGTTGTCAGGCCAGTATAGTATTGTTCCTTGCGTGCTTTCCAACGTAAGAACGCATATCGAAGAATGGCCCTGTAGCCCATGGCGACCCTCGCAAATTCGCCTCGATCTTGTGGCCCAATTGATTCTCGGCCGCAGGTAGCAGTCTGGTGTATCGAAATGGTCTGAAGGGCTTGACGGGTTGCGGCCGCGCTGCTGGGGGCGAAGAAGCACTTGAGAAAGCCGGAATGTGGCGCACTATTGTAACTAGGCGTCACAGGTAAAGACTTTCACACCATGGCTGGTGGGGATCCCTAGTATGTCACTGCAGATTCTCGAGTATGAGGTATTCGCTGTTGTGGACCGGAATGTAAGATTTACCGAGGCAAGCGATGTAGTGAGGTCCTGGACGTGGTATGATTTGTACAGATTTTATCAGTCACTGGTGAAACCCTGGCGCAAAAACAATAATCCAGGCAGTGGCCAGAGCTACCCACTTGGCTTAGGTGACGAGCGCATTGGCACTTTGAAAAGAGCGAAATTTCACATGGAAAAATGCTTGTAGAACGGGGTGCCTCCTACCATGATCTAGCTTGCAGCTGAGCTTGCAGCCGGCCTATAAGGTTGTACGGAGAAGATGCAGTTCTGATACGACTAATGAATTAAAGACGGTTGTTCTCGGCGGCAGTAGTTCAATCGTTCAATTATCTCAAGTCGGTGCACGAGGCGATTGCACCCGTGATCGCGCTGACCTTTGTCTTTTGGTAACAGTGTATGTCTCTTGTATTTTTTCTTTACTCTGCGTCTGAATCCTCTTCCTGGCCTTCAAAATCTACCTCGTCCTGACGGAAAATGACCTTTTCGGCCAGCTGCAGCGTCTTTTGGACAGGCAAGCCGATGACACTGTCCATGCTGCCCTCAATCTTTTCAATCAAGAGCAGTCCGGCAATACCCTGAATACCATATCCTCCGGCCTTGTCGACGCCTTCGCGTGTTTTGACATAAGCCTCGATAACATCGTCCGGCAGGCCGTCCTCTTCGCTGTAAAAGTACACCTTGGTCTCTACTGTCTGTGTCGACAGATCGTAGCCCGGATGGCGCGCATCCTCTCGAGGCGCGATTGCAGTTACCGAGGTCAGAACGCGATGCATGCGCGTGTCGCGCAGCAGCTTCAGCATGGCAACATGATCGGCTTCGCTTCGGGGCTTCTCCAGGATGCGACCTTCGCGGGTGACGATGACGGTATCGGCGGAAATGACGAGATCGGGGTCGGGGATCGAATTGAGATGCGTCTCCAGCGATTTTTGGTAGACATCAAGGCCCTTGCGGCGGCCAGTCTCCGAAACGTATTCCCATGGACCGTAGATTGACTTGTCAAGGTCTTCCGGTATCGTGGAGGGGGTAATCTCAAGATTTCTGAGGCCAATCTGTCCCGTGTCACTAGATGTGCTCGTCATGATCAAGACCGACTGGCGCTAACCTGTTGAAGAAGCGCCTTTCTACGCGGCGACGCAGAAGCCAGGATGACTCGCTTCGAGTTGAGATGTTTGATGATGGGAATCTCCAGCGGCGCTGGCCCCCGGCGCATGCCTGGCGGAGGGGCTGGACGTGCGCCAGTGCTGGGTTCCGCGGCGGCCTCATCGTAGCCCGGAGGCGGACCTGTTGGTGTCTTTGAATCCGCCATGCTGTCTGGTGGCCTGCGACCAAATGTAGCGAGCTGCAGATGCGGGTGAAGAAGCTTCGGTCACTGCGCGCCTGCGTTCTGGTCGCCACCACAGCTTCCAAGGCGGGGCGCCCTAGAATGGTACAGACCCTTGTAGCAGAGGGGCAGAATAAGAGCTTCATGCTGTCATGTAATGATACATCTGTGCGTTTTTATAAGAAAGAAGTTTGATGCATACTGTCGAAGAGTGCTATGACATGGGAAACTCATGCTCGCTGCACAAATTATTGACGCACCATACTTGAGCTGATCACCACCTGCGAGCACTGGAGACGATGGTCTTGTCTGGATGACAAGGACAGCAGCTCGTCCGTTGATTCACAACTCCGAACGCCTGCACTTGCAGTAACTAACCACTTACATTTTATCTCAAGCGATAATGATGCCAATATTTCAAGATGCTGCCATTCAATGCCTACACAGTATGTCCATGGCTGAAACCAGGTACCTGACAAGAGAGGGTAGACTGCGCTAGTCCGAATCGGGACTCCGTACTATTTTGTTGGCTCGCTGCCTTTTCCTGCCCCTGCGCTTTTCCACTCGCCAGCACAAAGACCACCAGCTCATCCACGCCTAGAGCCCGACACTACTCGCAACACTCGCGCGCGGCATCGAGCGGCCGTTAAAAAAATTGGACAACGATAAATTCATTTTTACGAGCCCCATTTCAGGCACACCGCGAACCTCACGATAGCATTGCGAGCACACGCAACCAGACATCTCGACGCGCGAACTGGGCGACCTAAACACGCGTCAGGCTGCTAGCGGCACAGTGCTGGAGCTTTGCATTGTGCGCCGTCTGCGGTTACGAGCAATTGGCACGCGGTATAGCAAAGTTAGGGTCGCAATTCGATAGACTTGGTCATCAGCTGCCGCCCGGACGATAAGGCGCTCGCGCAATGGATAGCAAGCGCAAGGCCGACGGCGCAAGCGGCGCTGACTCTGGCGACCGCTCCTCGAAGCGTCGCAAGTTTTCGGTACGGTTAGCCCTGCAATTATCTGCGTTGCTGTGATCGTAGCAAGCCTGCTCTTGATGAATTCCTCACATCTCCGCCGCTTACTGCGCATCATACACCATCAACATCGCGCAGAAGTATGCTAATTGTATGCTGTTTAGGATTACGATCTCACCAAAGGTGAAAGCAAGGATTCGACAACCGCCTACGGACTTGCGTTTCTTGAACAGATCCGTCGCACCGCTGATAAAAGGTTGGAATCGCCCACCGGCACATCCACGCCCGTAATTTAGCTGCTAACTGGTACCGCAGTGGTCGATTAATCGCCACCTATTTCGAAAAGCTGATCCCCCGACAAGGCAATGCCGACTACTACAAGAAGACTCGAATGCCGATTTCGCTCGAAACTATTGAAGAGAAGCTCGAAAATGGCGAATTCAAGAACATGGCTGAGCTGGAGAGCTACTTCAAGCGCATGATTTCAAACGCCAAAGAGTACTATCCGCGATCATCTTCCGTTTTTGATGATGCGGAGAAGTTTCGCAAGGCTCTCAGCAATTACATGACGAAAACAAACCCTGCATATGCGAAGAGAGGCTACCAGGCTTTCCCCACACCTTTCCCTGACGAGGAAGGCGAGGGTGATGATGATGGAGAAGAAGAAGAGCAGGAGGGTGATGACGATGATGCTGAAGAGGAAGAGGAGGAGGAAGAAGAGGAGGAGGAAGAGGAAGAGGAAGGGCCCAGACGTAGGTCCATCATTCTTAAGAGAAAAGAAGAACCTACCTCTGCACGCGGGCGACCTCGACGATCTTCCGCCTACCAAGCCAGCCCGAAGCCGGCGACACCTGCGAAACCCGATGGTTTTCAGTATGAAGGTGTACCGTACAAGGGACTCACATTCCAAGAGGCACAAGAAAAGATTGTGGAGGAGCTTCTTCGACACCATGAGCCTGAATACGAGGAGCCATACTTTGAGCCTTTCATCAACCTGCCTCCTCGGGCCCTGAAAGACTATTACAGAATAGTTACCGATCCGTTGTCGCTCAAGAAGCTTCAAAAAATCGTCAAGGGCGTTCAAGGCCGCGGCGAGCTGACTGGCGTGAGCGAGTTCAAAACCTGGGCTGCTTTTGAGGAGAGGTCGAAGCTCCTTTGGACAAATGCCTACTTTTACAACGAAGAAGGCAGCGAGATTTACTCTCTTGCCCGGGAGCTGGAGGTATGTTGCACCGCATGCTCAAAATTCGGACTGCTGACTGACGGTGGTAATAGAAAATGTTTAATGCGCAGCTCAAGAAGGCCAAGGCTGCCGTTGCCGAACCTTCGCAATCCAAGATTAGGCTGCGAGTCGGCGCCCATAATGATACACCATCAAATAAGAAAATCACGATCCACGTTGGTGGTCGCGGCAAGGAAGAGTCGCCAGCTCCGGGCACGGAGACACCTACAACAGCCAACGACGAAGGCGCAAATGGTGCTGCTACTCCTGCTGCCCAAGCCGAAGACGGGGCTGAGAATGCTCCCACACCTGGCCAGCTGCCTCCAGGTGCCCCACGGCCACCGGGACTATCTGAGACTCCCGTTCCAGTCCCGCCTCCTGCTCCTAACCCTGCCCAGAACAACGAGACTAGACGGCCCCGAGGTGCCGGGAAAGGTGAGCAATCCAGGACTCACTCAGACGAAACATGCTAACTCCGACCCCAGGTGTCGATGACGCTCTTCTCTCACGGCTGACCATCCAAGCCCACCCAATGCTGCAGTTTACTCAGCCGAACATGGGATCCATCTACCCAGACCCGAAATATCTGCAGCAGTCTGGTGTCATCAATGTCCCCCCGCACTGCAACCGCGTCTTCGTCGTTACCACGCTGCCCGACTTCCTGCACGAGCGCCACTACAGCCTCTGGACGCTCATCAACAGGCAGCCAGTCAAGCCGTATCCGCAGATGATCCCCGGCCAGCAGCCGCAGGAACTCGCTTTTGAGGTCGGCCTGCACCCCGGCGTCAACGTTGTCGAGGCGCATCTGATTGCTGCCATTCCCGGCGAAGCCCGAGAAGCTGGCGGACCCGAATCCGAGTTGGAAATCTTCACAGTCTATGTCAATGTGACCAAGACTTGATCTACAAAATAACGAAAATGTAAGGGCCCTTCATGGGCAAATAACAAGGCGATATCAATGTTTTCATGTTTTTGTATCCATGTTCTTTTTTTTTTTCAATTATCTTTGCCTTTCTTTATAGGGTTTTCTGGGACGGCTGAAATTATTCACGAGCCGTTTATTTCGGGAGGGAGCTTACATGGAACGGAATTGACTCCAAGCTGTCCAGACAGCGCTGTGCTGTTCTGGTCACTGATGATTTGTCTACAATTTAATGGGTGTTTTTTTCCCTTGAAGCAAATTAAAATACTAAAATCTAAGCAAAAATTCAATCACAGACTTGCAACTTTGTAATGTACTTGGTCAACTCATCAGAATTTTATTCAAAATGTGTAGCCATCATGAGTATTGGCCCTATGAAACGAATGAGAAAAGAAAACTGAGAGCGCCAATGCCATGCTGCCTAAATAAAATACAAAGAATACAGTGTGGGAATGCCCCGTTTCCCCAGTAGATTTTTACAGTGCGTATCCCCGGCCATCCTGCAGCTCCGTCATCGGTTTGCAGGATACTGCTTGAATGGCAGAATGTGCTTCAGCTGCGTCTGAATGTCAACAAATTTCTTCTGCTTCGGGTCGAACCAAGCGACGACGTATACGGCCATGAACGCCTTTGTGCCAGACACCTGAATGAGGCCGTCGACTTTGATGCAGCCAGGGCCGGGGCCCTGGCGCGCGGGTTTCCAGCTCTTCGCGAACGTGACCATGGCTGCTGAGCTGGCGTGCTCAAAGGAGGGCGGCATCACATTCCCGAGCGCCACGGCTGATTGCAGCGTCTTTTTCAAGTCTTGCAGCTCCCGGTTTGTGCCGGGGCCAACGGTTTCGTGTTCCTGCATGCGCTTCAGCACGACGGATTCCCACGTCGCCGGCCGCCTTGCCGGCTCTGCGATGCCCAGGAATACGGCTGTATCTGTTGCTAGACCTTTTCCAAGGACGCTGACGAAGCTCCATGCGGCCTTGGCGACAGCCGCCGGGTAGATGGCAAGAGATAAATGATTCGCTGCAAGTGTGTCGATGGGCCGATGCGCCCAGTATATACCGTCGTCTTCGATGCTGATGCTGTAATGACTATCAGTACAAGAATTGCATGCGATTGCCATTTGGCATAGAAACTCACCCAGCGACATAGTGTTTAGGTGGCGGTCGAGCCGGGAAGATAGTATCCAGCCAGAACTGGGATATGCGAATGTCTTTACCACCTAGTATTCTGACGTATTGATCGCTGTTTCCGATCGCTTTGCGAATAATCTCGGCCAATTTGACTAGGGAATGTTGGTCAGCAAGGCTCATGGGTGATACGCATTCTTCAGCTAGGTTACTCACACTTGAGATCCTCGCGTGCCTGCTTGTTTTTATTGAAAGTGACGAACTCTTGCCACTCCGGATCGCTGCTTCGATATGGAGGCTGATTAACTTCGATTGTACTGAATGGCATAGGTAGGAAAATTATAGAATCGGGGCCGTCGTCCGCTTCGTCCGCCATCTCCTGTTTCTCTTTTTCTGACAAGGAATCCCATTCATCTTCCGCCCAGTCGAGCAGTGGCTCCAGAACGATGACGTAGAAAACTGTCCAGCAAACAAATGCTGCCGCTGTTGTAAAAAGAACGCGACTAGAAACAAAGAGGTGAGAGCATTAGCAATCGACACCAGGCACAGTTGCCGCCCAGAGTCCTTACCCAACAAATCGGCGCACAGGCTTGAGCCGGGAACGGGCTGGCGATTTGGGAAAGTAGATAGGTAAAGGCGACGTCGTTTCTGCGCTTTTGCGCCAGGGCATCAGTGATATTTGGCGCGTATTCGAGAAAATTCGCTGGTTGCGAGGCGGCTGCGACCGGAGAGCGCTGAAAGCCGCCAACCGGGGCGCGGGCGCCAGCCGTCGCATCGCCATGATCTTGTGGGAGACAACACGCTCTATTGTCATGTGGTGGAGTCAACGAGAGCCTGCAAAAAAACAAAATGCATAATGCAAGAAAAAAACGCCGAGTTTAAGAATGTGCAGTTGGTGATGATCCTGGTCGTCATCAGGCACGGCCAACGGTTTGCTGCCAGTGCGGCGAGTGGACCGCCACCATGGACAGCGGGCGGCCAGCCGCCGGAGTAACCAAACGCCGGGCTCCGCATAACGTAACGGGTGGCATGCAGGTAGCTGCACGCGAACCATCTCCCTTGGTGGTGACGTTTCGGAGTCCCTCTGCTCGACAGCCATAGCTTTTATGATTCCACAACCATCATGAAATTCACCGCCGGGATCATTGCAGCGCTTGCTAGCTGCACAGCGGCCGCTACGACTACCGGTCAAGCTTTTATCTTCCCCCGCGATGATTCCGCCTCGACAGCCTCCCTCGGTCGCAGCCTAGCCCGACTCGTGTTCCTCCAGCGCCTGGCCAACCCTGGCGAAGGCCCGACCATCAGAGATATTCCCGAAGACATCAGCGCGGACGATGCTGTTGCTACGTTGAACAAGTTCGCTTCTTCTGGCCCTGCGTTGTTTACATCCAAGCCGTCGGCGAAGCGACTACTCGTCATGATCGATGGAATGACTGCACAACAAATTAAAGACGCGGGCAAGGCCCTGGGCCAGGGTGCGACCTTTACGATAGACGATCTGCCTTCATCTGCAGCCAATCGCAACTTGTTCGAAATTGACGCATATAACGCGGGAGCAACACAGCAGCAGAGCTGTTCTCTAAATGAGATTGTGAAGATGCAAGATGGCAACTGCTGGAGCGAGTCGTCCGCTGCTGCTCGATACAGCATCGCAGAGGTATGTTTACGTGCATATGGCAGCTGTAGTTCCTTCTAACGCCAATACAGAAGCCAGAATCGACTAAGAGCATTATCGATGCCCTGCGATCCATCCCAAAGCTCGCCAAGGATGGCAAGCTCGAAGCCACGGTCGTTCTCTTACCTGAAACGAACAATAACGCAAAGCCCTCGTGGTCTGATAAGCCGCAAGAGCTCCGCCGTCGACAGGCCGAACAGGTGATCTCTTCCAACCACAAATCTGCGTCCGTTAGCGTCACCCACCCTGCCGCGAATACCCCGACTTTGTTCGCCCCGAAGAAGCCAGTTCCCGCCTGCTTCAGCTCCAAAGAGAGTTGCATCACTGGCACAGGCAACTGCTCAAGCCACGGATCTTGCGTGAACAAGTACGGCGCCGTTCCGGAGAACCCCAAGGAGGGAGACGTCTGTTTCGTCTGCCGGTGCAAGTCTACACATAATGATAAGAGTTCTGATACGCACTGGGGTGGTGCTACATGCGCCAAACAAGACGTTAGCGTACCATTCTGGCTCTTTTTTGGATTCACCATTGTCATCGTTGCCGTCGTCTGGATGGCCATCAGCCTGCTGTTCAGCGTCGGTGAGGAGAAACTTCCAGGCGTCATCGGAGCTGGTGTGTCCCGGTCAAAGTAATGTCACGGCCTGATTAGCCTTTCTCATTCATTTGCCTGAGTGGCAGACCGACAACGCCGACCGATCCGGCAGAAAGCTTCATCAAATGTTGACAGGGCCTCGAGGTTGATGCGCTTTATTATGTATTATAGCAAGAAATCGGACACTTCATGTCCGCACATCTGACGAAAGGCGGTTTAGAAGCAGCAACAGTGATAGTGGGACGCCATGAGCTTGTTAATAGAAAGAGGCATCAATATAGGCGCCTTTCTTAGTCACTCATCGATCGCAACTATGACGTATCGCGAAGACGAGCACCGACAACGTGGCTGAAACCCTAAATGTATTTCTAATTCGTGCTCAGCCCCAGTAACCCTCACTCTCAGCGGATTGCTAAGCCTTTCCACGAGCCACGGGCAGCGCGCTGCAGTCATTGTAGAAACCAGGCCCTTTGTTGGTGTGGTGGCGCAGGGTTTATCCACCATCAACGATAGGCTAAAGCTACCGAGGCCCCCGTGGAAGCCCCACACCTGTCACTGTCGTCAACGGAGATTTGCGAAATTTGCCGTTTCTCCCTTGCTATTGTACATTCTGCCAGCTCTTCAAGGTACTGTTTTCGTCGCCCAAAAGCCATCTTAACGATACGAAAAGTTGCACTGATCAAAAGTTTGCTCTGGCGGGCTACCATTGACTTATATCCGATTGACCCGGGGCTGCCTGTCGTCTCACGTCGTCTGTCAGACCATGCCCAGCAAGCCTGGTGATGAGCGGCCGAAATTGCCGACGGCGAAATGGGGTGCGGCTTGCGCTGCCTGCGCAACAGCGAAAGCAAAGTGTATCCGCTCGAACGAGAGCCCGGGATCCAAATGCGACCGGTAAGTAGGGATAACCCATCTCTCCGCCATGCCTCGCCTGCGGCATTGCTCCGGCCGTTGACGATGTCATACCGCGCTGTCGTGATGAACTCTTCAAAACTTCCACTCTCCTTGCCGCAGCGGACATTAGAAATATACCATCTCGCTGATGCCGAAGATGATTACAGATGCGAAAGATTGCTCAAGGAATGTACGGATCAGATACACAAGCCAAGAAAAAAAAGGCAGCCCAAGCCTTCGTAAGTTTACTCCCGCCGACGACCTGATCCTCACTTCCATCATCATGGCATTCGTGGATCCCAGGTTGCTAATAAAAGATAGACGCACCGCGCAAATTGAGGAGCGTCTCAATGGCTTGGTGAGCTTGCTACAAGCATCGGGGGAATTGCCTCACCAGAGCCAAAGCCATCAGGAGAGCAGTACCCCCGATGACTATGACGAGTCCAATCTCACACCGTCGCAGATGACTGAGTCTCCCATGGCCAGCAGCGCGCCGCAAAACCAGAAGTACCAGTCTCACAAGGACTGGTACATCCCGCCGACGTACAACTCGTTCGGACCGGCAAACTGCATCTGTCGACCAGCCCCTGGTGACGCGCCGCCTCCCCCAGAGACGGATGATGTCGCCTTGGAAACGTACAAGACTCAGCTTCAGCAATTGTACCCGTTTGTCATCATACCCCCTGGGATGACCGCCGCCCAGCTCGGTGCTACACGCCCGTTCCTTATGTCGGCGATTCGCATGGTTACCTCCTTCCGAAGTCTTCGCTCCATGAGAGCGCAGATGTACGCGTTGAAGAAGCACATCTCCGATTATATGCTCATTCGGTCGGAACGATCTATGGACCTTCTCCTCGGACTGATTGTGATTCTTGGCTGGTATCAGTACCACTGCTTCACTCATGCTCAACTCCACAACTTGCTTTCGCTGGCGATTTCTTTGATTGGAGAGATGGGGCTCAACCGCCATCCCGTGATTCACGAAGGCACTAGGGTCATGGCTGCTCAACCACCTGCACCTTCTAATCGAAGCAACGAGGAACGACGTGCATTTATTGGTGTTTGGTTTTTGGTTTCTTCGTAAGCCACCATTACCGTTCGTATTACGCCTTATATCATACTAATTTAGCGAATAGTCTGTCGACTGTATTTGGACGGATTGACCCGATGCGATATACATCATATGTCAAAGAATGCCTCACAGTGCTCGAAAGCGAGGTGGAATATGAAACCGACATTATCCTCGTATTCCTTCTGCGCATTCAGCATCTGACGCAGCGCATTTCTGAACTGAACCCACGGGACAACACCATTGAAGAATTTTCCAGCATTCCGAAGGCGCCTACAGCAGTCTACGTTTCCGCTTTCCAAAATGAGCTTAACGAACTACGAGCGAAGCTGCCAAACCATCTCAAGAACGACAGTATGTGTCCATAGCACTTAGATGGCAGGATAAATTTACTAACCGTGACACATTAGACATCATTATCATGTACTTCAATACCGCACGTCTAAGACTATATGAGCCTCCAGTTGTCGACAAGGAGTTTATCAGCTCGTTGGCTGATGCCTTTACATTGAATGACGCTGGTGACGGTGGCACACCTCTCGATCGCCTCTACAATACAAGTGCGGCTTTGACAGGGTGGTTCGAGAACTGGTTTACCGTTCCAGTTTCTCAATACGCTTGCCAGACCACCTCCGCGGCAGCTCAGTTGGTTTATGCATTGACTATGCTCGGAAGATGGGCTCAACTTGTCGCTCCCAAGCCTATCGGTGAACCTGAGGATACGCAGCGTGGCACGACAGGACTGCCATCGTTCGAGCCTAAACCGCAAACCTCTCGGGGGACAGCTGCGTCGCCGCAAAGTGTTTCGACCATGAGCATGCCGCCTTCAATACCCGGTCGGTTGGCGCCAGCTGACGGTGTTTTTGATCCGGATCTTCCGGCCGCTGTTGCGCATTTGCGCGCACAGCTTCAGTCCCACTCCGGTTTGATGGTCAAGGTGAACGATATTTTGCTCGCCATCTGCAATCGCTTCGAGCAAGCCAACGCTACTTTCCAGATTTCGTCCACCGATGCGAGAACCGACGAAGCAAACGTGTGGAGCATGACTGCGATCAAGGTGCGCATTACCAAGGCGAAGCTGGAACGATGGGCGGAGCTGGTCTCCAAAGAGGGCGAAAACCACTCGCCTGGGCAGCAACTCCAGGCAGACATGGACACAAGCATGACTGGCTGGACCGCTCCACAGGCTGCGCCCATGATACAAAACGACGGCGGGGCTTGGCCTTCAATGGACCCCAATGTCCCGGCGGATCAGATGCAGAACGTTTATGGCAGCACCCCGTGGCGGAGCGATTTACTTACTGGAGTTGACCCGGCGGTTTGGTTCGATGGATACCTCGACTGGAGCGCGGTCATTATGAATTCGATGGGAAGTGTTGAGCAGTAATAATTTTGTCTTTGGAGTACTTGGGGAGTGGTATGGGAGCGTTATTTAAATTGGGCTGATATGCAGCAACAGAATCGAATAGCCTCTTTTTCCTGCGTCGGCTGGCCATGTACGCTGATCTGGGTGGTGTTTGGTTCTGTTCTTGTGTAGAGCGTCACATCATTATAATCACACATATAAGAAATGAATTTTGTTGCGGGCAATTTTTACGTTGCGGTAATCTTTTTCAACGCTATTTATCAAGGTGCCTGATATTTGAAACCGCTGGAAGGCGCATTTTGTGCCGCCTTGACCCTACATTCCGCCGTCCCAATGATATCCTTGCTAGACTCTGATGTCACCTTCAGAGTCACGATACCCTCAGCATCCGATCCATCGGAAGCCTTCACAGCTACTAAAGCGGTTGCCTCCTGACCAAACTCTGCTGCTACAATCTCATTAGGCAACTGAACTTTCCACCCCGCACCGGTTACAGTAGCATCCAGTCGGTAAATATCCGAAGCCGTGTATTTCCCTGCAGCATCTTCAACTTCAGCATCAGAAGCTTTCTCCGCCGCTGTTCCGTTGTTCTTTACGTTGAACGAACAGAAAACTCCAGACGCAAATGATGAATCGGCAGATGTTGAAAGAACCGATCCGGCTGACACTGCAACACCATAGTTGTTGCCACTGGTATCATCAAGAGCTCGAGCAGCAAGTGAGTAGGAAAGAAGACCCTTGTTTGAACGATTCCTGTTGACAACGTAGAGGTGAATGCCGTTCGGTTTATCAACATGCTCAAACTTGCTACCGGAGTTGGACCCGGCATGAAACAGCGCATCAAGGAGCTGACGGTAGTCGCCGATGGTGATCATGGCTTTCGTACCATTGGGTCGAACAAAATCCACAAGTTTTATATCTTGAGGATTTGCGTCAATAGTCCATTGGAACGGAGGGTTGGCTTTATACTTGATCTTGCTAATCATGACGCCAGACTCTGCTTGGAATGAGTCGGTGCCCGCTCGATCAATAACTTCAAGGTCATAGGCGTTGTAGCCTCCGCCATCGCACATTGGGTTTGTTGAGACATTGCAGGCGGGTGATAAATCTCTACCCATTGCAATACGAAGTGCCATGATGCCGCATCGCGAATTTCTGGCCGTCACCCTGGTGGCGATGGGGCCTTGGGTCTGCAATGCAGACTTGGAGATATTGAGAATACGATTTTCAGAAATAATGGAAATGTCAAGTTTGTCTCTGACGGAGTGCTGCGAGCCCAACGCGCCACCCTGAAGAGCCGGAATTTGCCAACGGCTGTGGGGGCCACCTGGGCCGTTGAATGTTCCTCTTGACAGCATCGACCACGGGCCAGTGTAGGATCGCCTAGGGGGCTGTCCGTAAGGATTGTTGTAGTTGTCTGGGATATTGAGCAAATGGCTGAGCTCGTGTGCATAAGTGGCCATGCCAGAGCTTTCGCATTGAAGAGATGATCCTCCTCCGGCGTTCGGCCACACACTGGAGGCGGAAGCCCACGATGTCCAGCTGACGTATCGTGTTGCTGCAAAGTTGGGGATTTGAGCACCCTTTGGAGGGCCGAACTCGCTTGGAACATCGTCTTCGGTGGCGAATTTCATCTCGCCGAATTCCTGCCAGGTTGAAGATTCATCCTGTCCTGCAGAGAGGATGAACACAAGCTCGAATGCATTTGCGGTATCATTTCCAACGTCTTGACGCCAGGCCGAGTATGCAGCATCGCGAAGACTCAAATCGCAAGTCTCATTCACAGGGCAAGCACCTGGATTGAACCTCGATTCCACACCGTAGCGATAATGATGCACGGGCATCCGATATGGGCCGAAGGATGTCAAGTCAACACCGAATCTTCCACCAGAATCTTCCATCCAATACTCATGAAGTGTGTGCCCCCGATTTAAATCTGTGGGCTTGTTCAATAAATCGCGGTAATAGGAAGGCACATTCTTCCTCTCCACGTTTCCGTGTTGCGGCTGCGGATTTCCAAACACTGTTGAATTCGGCGGCGAGCTAATCACAAATGGCAGATTGTCATAGTCAAGGACGACCAGCGCAATGTTGAAGTTTCGCTCCGATCCAACACGGCTGGGGTCGCTCCAGTTTGTGCCTGGTGGTGCCTTGTAGTCGGGCCATGTCATATCATCAGGGTTGACCCAATGTTGAGGGTCAATTGGCTGAAAGGGCTCATACTGAGGTTTCACTGACGCCAATACTGCGGTTCCGCTCAAAGCGGCGCAGAAGAACTGCAAAGCGCGGCTCATGGTGAAGAGAGTCTGTCGAAACGATACCAGAAGCGGCGCTATGGCTGCATCGCCAAACTGGGGGAGGGGCAGAGCTGCGTATTATACCCCGGATGCGAACGACGCAACGAAGCAAAGAAAAGAAATACCAGAATCGGGTGCTGTAGCCTATGCCAAGAAATTTGAGCTATCTGGACCGAAAAAGTTCCCTTGCGTACCAATTTATGCAATGTGCACCTGCAGACGGCAAAGATGTTACCTGCTATATTGGGAATAGTCAAAAGCGACGGTGGCCGGGGGCCCAATGGCTAGGAAAGCGGGTATGCTGGAGAAAATACCGGGAAAACAATTTGAGGGGCTTTGAGTTACACTGAACTGTAATCTGTTTTACAGCTTGACGTGGCGAAGGGAGCGCGTTTGAAGATCATCAAAATATTAGTGCTTCATAAATTGCGCATCACATTTATTAATCATATATGCAATTACTTTCGCATTTATCTAATGGGAAGGCGATATTTATATTGCACGTACTATTACTGGTATTTTGTTGACTTTTCCAATTTCTTCAAATAGCCCGCAACAGTTCGGTGTCTTTCGTCTACTCATCATTGTATATCGTAGACCCAGCCGTCAAAACGATAGGCAAGTATCCACCACCGAAGTTCTATTTGTAGATGCCTTGCACAGTTTCCAATGTCATTGTGACGCAATAGAGGATGCTGCAAAGAATACAGTACCTCGAATGCTAGTATTATTCCGGCTCTTCGTTGCCGCTCTCTAGGAACGAAACAGAAACAAAGAAGATATCATTGCAGTCTAGCGCTTGTTGTTCAAGCAGTCTCTTCCAGCAAGACGAAGCTCCTTCTTTGGTTCTGTCGATAAATCCGCAGAAAATTTACCAACTCTCTATTTCCAGTTGAGGTAGTCCGATCAAATTTAGGAATCAATTAGTTCCCAGAACCTCCCCGAATTACCATGCTGTGATGAGGGCATCACGTGGACCTCAGAGTTGGACCATCCTCATTGAGCCACCTCAACAGTCCGTCTCCATAATACTTTGCGAGCCTCTGCGTCTTCAGACATAGAACTAAGAGAAAGTGCAAGACTGCATCTTCGCCTCGCCTGCAGCGCCGCGCCAAAAGTCCAGATTAGCCATGTCAACAGAAGCGAATGCCCCGCCTTCGGGAGAAGCCCCTCCCTGGTGGGCTGGCCTGCCTGAGCCGCAGGCAAACTGTGAAACGATCGAGAACTCGGAGGTGATGCAGCTTTTAGAGAGGACGCTGGCTGGCCCCAAGCACAGAACTCGGAATTTTCTTCTTGTTGATGTTCGCCGAAACGATTGGGACGGTGGCACAGTAGCTACATCTATCAACTTGCCCGCGCAGTCCTTCTTCCAGACCCGGCCCGTAGTCTATCAGCTTTGCAAGCAAGCCGGCATCGAAAGAATCATTTTCTACTGCGGTATGACGTTTGTTTGGCATCTTTGGCAATTTGCTGATTTGGTTTTTGCAGGAAGTTCCGGTGGTCGTGGAACCAGATCTGCGCGCTGGATGCAAGACTACCTGAATGAGATTGGCGAAACCGGCTTGAAGGCCATCATCATGACTGGTGGTATCAAAGGCTGGCACAAAGCATTTGGCGGCAAGATGATGGAGAACTACGATGAAAAAGTTTGGGCATCCAAGGTATGATTCAGATTGGACCTTTTCTGCAAAGGCAATGCATAAGTTTCCAGCTTCCATGGTATATCTCGGTTTCCGATCCCATATTTCTTAATATATCGTGTTTCCCTTCATACCGTAACGCCAAACGAAATCAATATCAGTTTTTTTGTTCCCAAGCTTCTTTTTCTATTGTCTATCGGTGTTGTCGGTCGTCGCCGCCGATGCGCTCCATCGCTTCCAGCATGACAACAGAATTGCCACGGATAACCTTTGAATTCAATTAGCACGTATTCGGGGAATTGCATATGCTTTTTGCAGAGGAACGGAAATAACGTACCACCATGCCCAGTCTAGTCTTCTCACCACCCTCCTTCTCTTCGACCGCCTCGTCCAGAACGATGTTCAGGAAGACCTGCATAGCAGAGTTAGCAAAGAACTAGCAAAACAGCAGGAAATCTTCAGTCGCATACATCGTATCCGCGCAAGACACCGATGACTTTACGGCTGCCATTCAGTTGGACAAACAGGCGCTTGTCAAGGTACTGTGGCGCGAGGTTAGCAAAGCTCCATTCGAAAGCTTGTGGGTAAATTTGGCGCGGTCGCAGATGGCATGATTCGGTAAAATCGCTTAGATCGGTAGGCTACGAACCTTCTTGAGCTCGGGCTGGGCGGGCGCCATCTTGAGCAATAGTTATTGTGGGTGAGGACGTTTGATCAATTGCACAAAGGTAGACTTGGCCATCATCCACCCGCGAAGAACCTGGCGCTGCATCGCGCCGCCGCTCAAATAATGCGTCACGTGCCGATAAGATTGTATTGTGAACAGCGACAGGCAGCAACGACCTGTTGCTATTTATCCTCAGAAATTAACACAAAATCACCATGAGTTCATTTGGATCGCGGCGAAAAGCCCGAGTAATAAAAGTTGATGAGGATGGTCCAGAGGATGCAGAGAATGCGCACTCGGAGATTGGTGGTGCGTCAACCGAAGGTGCGTCACCCAAACAAATTTGGTTCAATTTGAGCTGCTTAGGTGAAGCTAACAGCGAGTCTGGTCCAGAGCCATCACAACCAACTTTCAAGATAAAATCCGCCAAAAAAGGGATAAGGCAGTCTGGTCTTCGAAAAACATTCACAGCTGAGGGCACGAACGGGGACTCATCTCCCAGCAATGAGGCAGATGAAGATGGGCCTGTAGTGGTCAAGGCTAAATTTGGCGCGCCAAAACAAAAGAAGAAGACCACGTCGCGGCTGTCTTTTGGGCTTGGTGCAAATGAGGAAGAGAACGACAAACAGTCACTCGAAGCCTCTACGAAGAAGTCAACGCTAGGTCAGCGGGTGGTGGAGAACAATGCCGTGAAGCGAGGGATGGCCATGAGAGGACTGCCGACGCGAAGTTTCGAAGATGACGACGAGAGGCCGCGATATAGTAAGGAGTATTTGGACGAGCTACAATCGTCTACACCAACTACTCCCATGGACTCTGCCTCCCTTCCGACAGACCCAGATGAGATGGAACTCGATGCATCAGAACTAGAGGGGGCAATGGTGGTAGACTCCCCCCCACCCGCAACCTCAACAGCCAATATACAGGTGCTTACAGATGCTGAAATCCAAGAACGCAAAGAAAGACGCGCGAGACTAGCGCAGGAGCAAGACTTTTTGTCCGTTGAAGATGATGGCGATGATGATGGAAGGACCAAAAAGAAGGAGAATACGAGACTCGCGACAGATGAAGACCAGATGGGTGAAGGATTCGATGACTTTGTGGAAGATGGCGGTGTATCCCTGGGTAAACGCGCCGCGAAGCAAAGGCGTAAGCAAGATCGCGAAAAGATGGCAGAGCTTATCAATGCAGCCGAAGGACACTCCTCGGATTCTTCCTCCGACAGTGAGGCGGAACGGCGAATAGCGTACGAAGCTTCACAAACTCGCTCGGGCATGGATGGACTCAAGCGGCCGCGCCGAGATGCCGCCAAGGACTTGCTGCATATTCCGCCCAAGATCACGCCATTGCCTAGTTTGGCAGAGTGTATCACGCGTCTGCAGTCGACGCTGAGCGGAATGGACGCGCAGATTCAGCTGAAGAGTGCGGCAGTTGAGCAGATGCGCAGCGAAAAGCAAGGAATCGCAACGCGTGAAAAGGAAGTGCAGGCTCTGCTGGACGAAACTGGCAAGAAATACCAAGAAGCCATGGGGAAAGCAACCAACCTGTCTAATGAGAGCTCAACGCATGGAATCCTCAACGTTGATCGTGGCCCAGAAAGCTTGGGATCCACGCCAAGCCGCGCGGCAGGAGACGTGGGAGAGGATCAGCTGTAATTATTTGTACTTTATCGATACCCTTTCTGAATAGAACTGTATATACGGCCACATAGTAGTCTGGTTATCGTTGCATTGCCCTCACGGTCGACTTGTGGACGCGAAGAGAGATTATCACTTGGAGATATCGTTCGATTATCGTTTCATATTTACAATCTTTTCGACAAACCCCCGTAAGGGGGCTGCGGGTCGTTAATTTCAAAATTGTGGCATAAATGCCAGGGTATCATCGGTAAATAGAAACCAGCGCGCATCTTGCTGGAGTACCAAAAAACAAAATTATACTGCGTGTCGTCGCTGGTGGCCAAGCGTGTGTCTTGGTACACAAGTGCACAAAGCTCCCTGAATTTCTCCAATACTGCAGTGACTACTCTGGTCGTTTTCGTAATGTTACCCAGAAGTCTGTGTCGCAGACAAAGATGGACGCCTTCGATTTCATGGGCTTGTCCGGGTTTACCACAGACATGTCAAATCGTTTCATGAGCTACTGAGAGTCGGCAAAAGTCGTTTTCTCAAGAATAGTAAAACATACCTCGTATACTGTTTTATTTAGTTCCATCATTGCTATAGGCTTCCCTAAGCAAGAAAACTTGCCTCCTCCAAAGTGCGTGTCAACGGCGTTATTCATCCTCTTCAATTCTGTAGGACTTGCATGCAGCCATCGCTCTGGCCGAAAAATGTCTGCGTCTGCACCCCAGATCGCCTTTGACCTTCCTACTGCCATGTACGCCTGTCCAATCTCCGTACCTCCAGGAACGAAGTATCCGTTGATGTGCTCACCTCCTGGGGGCACACGCTTGAACCCTAGGCCGCTGACGGGTGGCCACATGCGAAGGCCTTCTTTCACCACCGCTTGCAAATACGGAAGTCGTTGGATTTCTCGCCATGAAACAGGGTTTTGTACGCTCGCTTTTGTCGAATCAATCTCGTCTCGGAGAGCTTTGTATGCTGAGGGTGCTGCGATTATCGATAACAATGTCATCCGCACGATATGTGCTGTTGAGTTGGATCCTGCGATACTGCAGAAGTGTTAGCTATCCAAATGCCAATAGCCTATAGTCGACATACATTGTAACGAAACCCTGTTGAATCATATCGTTCTTCGTCACCCCGGGATACGTGTGGCTGTGTAGCATGCCGCCTTCTTTTGCTTCGCTTACGTGCAGGCCTGTCTCAACAGTTGACGTCACAAATCTGCATAAAGTCAGTACATTGATTGCTAAAGAAAAATGCAACGCTGTCCTTACCTCATCAGACGTCCAAATCCGACTTGATCGCCTTCCTTGGGCAAGGCAAGTCGAAAGGGCCATTTGTGCAATATATCCGTGATACCGGGCAGAACGGAGACGAACGTCATAACCGGCAACGACGAAATATTGATTTCGTTATAGTTGTATAAATCTTGATCCTTTTCCAGATATCCGAATGGTCTTCCAACAGAAATATCTCCGATAATATCCAAAGCGAGAAACTGTGTTTTTTCTGCCATGTCAACCGGTCGAATGACTGCGTCTGTGGAAGAATACTTGGTTTCGAGCATGGAAATAAAACCTCGAATCTGTCTGTCCATTGGGGCTTCGAACCCATATTCTTCGTTGCCTCTCATTGTATACTAAAAGCTCGGCTTAGCAATGTGGTCTGCTAGTGTTTAGCATGGTAACGTACCATAGAATTCATTTGAGCTCGCATCATTTTGTGTTTGTCCTCATCCACGGCTGATACTACGTTATCGACACCAGGGACAATTCTTCCAGCTTTGTAGAATCCACCTTTGGTAAAGTGACCTCGAACAGCAGATATGCGACGGAGAACATCGGGATCCGAAGATACCAACTGGTTCGGGCCAATGCGAACAAGTGGACCTGCACAAGCACGAAGTTAGATTAATATGCCAAAAAAGGCGATCAAGAATAGAATAAATCAATCGTTAGACGCACCATATTCGTCAGTTGCCTCCTTCAAAATCTGTGGAAAGTCGCCGCTCATTGCTCCACGGAGCTGCCACCACAAGGACCATGACGCAGACCAGGGGCCGGGAATATGCCGCAGCCGATTCCAAGCCCAAAGTTGGCGGAGTATGAAGTACGCAATCGCAGCAATGACCGTATAGGCAGCAAGTGCCGCTGCAGAGCAACCAGAAACCGCGAGAAAAACGGCCATGGTCAGCGCGACCACAGTGACTGATCGGAGCCCGATTCAGAAGCCGCCGAGCGTTCTCAGAGCGATGATGAAGGGTGAGAGAAGTCCCAACCGTGTGTGTCTTGAATTGGAAATCATGGGAGTGTGAAAGCTGATCTAGGGCAGGGAGGGGGTGCGGTGGAATTTTGTATGTGTGGTATGGCTTGTGCTGTTCGAGTTGGGTGTCTTTTAAAAGAAGAGGGTGTCTCTGTGTCGAAAATTGATACTTTGGGATTAGACTCCAGGCCAGGAGCAAGGCTGTCCCTGTTGTCTTTGTAGCTTTGGCGGCAGAGCAGACAGCAGATTCCCAAGGAAAAATTATTTAGAGCATTATCAACAAGGGAAAGGGAAAGATAGCAGGTGAATCCCAGTCCTACGCGCAGTGGCATAAGCGGATCTAATACAAACTACTTCGTACTGGCTGCTACCAGTACTGCCAACTAATAGTTACCCCCAGCATCGCTTCAGTGTGTCTCTCCATGCGCATAGTTGCGTACATGGTACTTATCTCGCAAGAGGCTGCTACCGCAACTCTGTAGAAATGTGGCCTGGCACTTGGTACTATGGACATGGTCCGGTGGTGAACTAGTTAAAGCGAGAAGGACGTGGCCCCCGACTACGCCCCAGATAGTCTAGACCAAGTGCCGGGATGTCATTTTTTTGGCGCAAGGGCCCAAGACAACGACCAAGACCTAGCAGGGGCGGGTCGGCACTACTGCTGCAAAAGGAGGTCCGTCCTGGTCGGGACTAATAATCATTTGCCCTGGACGAATAAGGTAACAGAGCTACAGGCTGCAGCCCAACTTGGACAGGCTGTTCGACCTGTTTCTAGTTGGCCGTGACGGGCCCTTCGCATCCACTAGCAAGGGACGCGAATACAGTTCCATGATCGTAAATTACATCGGCCGTCGGACTGAATCTTGGTCGCCGTCGCTTGCCGGGGTAGCACTACGGAAGAGAGGCACGGACAGGACGATTCGACTGAACTAATTGCCTATCAATGGGCAGTAAAGCGACACTATCTCTGAGCGCGGATGCTTCGTCCGTACCGCGATCCACCAAGAGGCGGGCACTCCCGAGGTAGTGGAACTTGCGAATGGACGGACTCGAGGGATGCCATGCGGACGGTGGTGGGGGACAGTTCTGGGGAATAAAAAAAATGGCTTGCAGAGGCAAGCCATGGCGCCGCCATTTACCCACCTCACGGGACTTGAGTGTCGCGCCGACCTGGTCCTTCTTTTTCAGCGCATGTTTCTGGCTGTGTAGCACACCCTGAAGTGTTGCGCCGTCGCACTGTCTCTTGCCCAGTGGAGAGAAATGGACTGGAAACGATGGACATGTATCTATGGAGCACGGTGCGGACGATTTGCGAGCCAGACATCTGCGCACGAGCCGCCGAGAGCAGGGTTGTAATGGGATGTCTTGGGGGGCGAGCTAACAAGCCTGGCCGAAAAGGTAGCAGTCGTCCTTGACCATTGCCTTTTTCCATATTATGCGGCCGGAGGCTCAAAGGATTCGGGGGTTCCAAAGCCCTTTGAACCATGTGGGCTGACAAACTCGAATTCATCAGGCCTTGACCCTGTTTCGGCAACCGAAAGCCGCCTGTCCTAGTCACAATAGAGCAGTTCACTGAGCTGCGTTGTTGCTTATGTATGTGTACACATGCATATGTAGCAGTGTCGACGGGGTCCACGGCCACATGAATATGGGCTCCAGTTGACGAGCAGCGAGCATTGTCTTGATTTGTTATCGGTTCACGAGCAACCCTAGTTGTTAGGCTATGCTTGCTTTCATGCGGTCGAGGCTGCGCATCTTGGCGTTGTCGCTAATTGAGGGCCGAATTTTCTGGCAGCGAATTGTAATTCTCCGTCGCCATCACGAGGGGTGCAACTGCTCGTCCACGTCAGTTGGCACCACAGCATCAAAACAGGGAGTCGTTTTGCGGCACAGCCCGGGCTTCTGCGCCCAACAGCCTCAACGCCTGTTGCTTGCCACGTCGTATACGCCCACCTAGCTCGCCGCCAGCCATGAAAGCTGTCCGCCAAAGAGGCTCCAGACAAGAACGGTGATATGAGTGTGGCGAGCCTGGCAATAGCTGGCCATGGCTTGCTCGCGTGGCATGATTCACGCAGTTTCATTGGCCTCTATAATGATGCCGGGTTAATTGCATGCAGGAACTCGGAGCTTTTGGGCGCGATAGACGAGAAGTGTACGAGTTGCTCGCGGCCGACAAATTGGAATCCCCGATGTAATAAAGAAAAAAGGCACGCCACATTAGCCAAGCAGCATTTACTAGCCCCCGAAATCTGCATAGCTACCTCATTCTTCGGCACTAGTTCTGCAGCCTTTTCTTTTCTTGCGGCCCCATAATCCCAATGCCATGGTAGAAGAACAACAGGCTCGCTCCACAGTGGCGTTGTGACGTGTTAAAATGGTGGTTGCCTGCACTTCAATTCTCGGCGGCCTGGAATTCAGGATCTCGAACAATGAACTTGCGTGCTATAAAAAAAGAAACACTACAGATACGGAAGTGGTTTGAATTTGAACCTTCAAGAGTACTCGCGTGCAACCGGGCTAGATCCAATCGTGTTTTGTACTTCTATCATTCGCAGATCCAATGCAGTGCATTATGTGCCGTGATTATCCTACTTGGCAAGATAAGATGGAACGCTCCGTCAACAACATCGGTTAAATCCTACTGTTAGAGCTCGTGTAGTAGGATGTGGACATATTGAGTCATCTTAATTGCGATTGGCCAATGCTCTGGTAATCTCCTACCATGCTGATTAACCGTGAGGCAACTAAACATGTCCAGCAACTGTTTGTAGAGTTGCATTGTATCCCTCTCGCTGCCACTCCAGTTGACACCTCCATTCTCAGCCACTGCACGAATGTCAGCAGTCACACTCCAGTTGACCGGGACGGCGTGATGAACTTAGTTGATGCAAGAGCAATTCCTTGCGGCCGGTCACGTAGCCAATCTACGTGACAGCAGAATTGGCGTGAAACTCTTCCACACAGTTCAGAATCTTGTTCGCGGCACGAGATATACGTCAGCCGCCTGCGCTACCACGTCTGAGGGTGACTAGCCAGCTTTGACGACTCCATACCGCTCAATGCCAGAGTTTTACACCCAAATATATACTCCCCATCCTACTTCAGACAGGTTTGTCACAGGCTGTGCTGATATTTCTGCTTCCATTCTCTGGTACTTCGAAGTTGACCAGCTAGGCTGAATGCTTGCCAACCCCTTTTTCAGTCGAAAGCGGCAGGAGTTATAGACTGCGTTGAATTTTGCCATCGGTCGGACTAATGCCTTAGATACCATGGATTCGGATGTCAAGTAGCGTCGATAACAATATGCGCTTGGTATTGAAGATTCTGAATCGAGCAAGTCGAGTAGCTCGGCCCTGGCCCTGAATTGGAATGAGAGGTGGCGGTGAGAGAGCATATGAGGAGATCAATCCTCGGACAAAGGTTTTGCAGTACATACCATCGCTCGGAGTCTTCATCATAAAGGGGTTGTGAAACGTGAAAATCCGGTGAGAGGCCAGACTACGACAAAGGCAGATATCCCATGATGCGGGTAGCCGATACTGGCCTGTGCTCCGTGGTGTATGTGCTGTTTGCTTCTGGTTTCGAAATGATAGCAGTTCGGGCTCATATTTCAGCTGACTGTTGTTGCAGGAGTGTGATTGCAGTGGTTTGTTTGCTTTTGTGTGTTTGCTCTGGGCGCCGCAAGTGAGGTTGCTCTATCAAAATCGACTGCCAACCGAATAGCAGCTGCAGCCAAAGCATACCGTATGCTTATGGATATGAATTCTATAAGAACTCTACCTGGCAGCTTCTCCCCCATACTTTAGCTATCTAACCGACTAAGACGACTAAGCTGCAAGCAGAGTCATGCAGCGTGGCTTTCAACTGATGGTCAGAAGATATGGTCCCGGGTAGGCATTCAGAAGTGCCAACTCTGCAGGACATGCTGGCCACTTTTCATGTCCGCAACACCAGGCTTGCAATGTCCCCAGGCATGTCTCGTCAAGCTTTGAAGATGGCCGGTCGGAAAACTAATTAGCACCGTATCCGATGCCTGAGACGATGCTCAATCACCCCCAAGAAGCTGGAGACGCTGCTGGTTGGCCTGGTTGCGGCGGCTGAAGGCCCCACACTAGCTAAGGCCAATAGGGTGGCCAATGCGGGGACGTCCATCGAAAGAGCTAGAAGGCACTTCAAGATGGAGCTCGTAGTCAACTTTTCTCCCCACCATTCATTTATTGACACAAGCCTCTTTCGCTGAGCCAGCATTTGTCTTTGTGATTGCATATATCGGCCCGCGTCTGGAGGATAACAATCATCTGAACTTTATATTCGTTCAACATCACCATCTGTCTTCTTTCTTTGGCACCTCGCAAACTAGTCCACCATGGCCACCGCAGACGAGCTCAAAGCTCTGGGCAACAAGGCCATTGCTGATAAGAACTTTGATGATGCCATGTAAGCCTCATTTCCAGCCGAACTACAGGCATCGAATAATTTCTAATGATGTTTCTAGTGACAAGTTCACGCAGGCCATTGAGTTGCAGCCCGAAAACCACATCCTCTACTCGAACCGCTCTGCCGCCTACGCTTCCAAGAAGGATTGGGACTCTGCTCTGAAGGACGCCGAAAAGACGACCGAGATCAAGCCTGATTGGGCCAAAGGTTGGGGCCGCAAGGGTGCTGCTCTCCACGGCAAGGGAGATTTGCTAGGCGCCAACGATGCGTACGAGGAGGGTCTGAAGCACGATGCCGCCAACGCCCAGCTCAAGAGCGGCCTTGCATCCGTAGAGAAAGCTATGCAGCAGGAGGCTGGTGGCGGCTTCGGTGCTGGCGGTGACGACCCTGCTGCTGGCCTGTCGCGCATGTTCAACGACCCTCAGCTCCTGCAGAAGCTGGCTTCCAACCCCAAGACCAGCAGCTACCTCTCTGACCCCTCGTTCATGGCCAAGCTGCAGCAACTGCAGAAGAACCCTCAGATGACGCCCGATATGTTTGGCGACCCCAGAATGATTCAGGTTCTTGGTGTGATGATGGGTGTCGACATGGAGATGAGAGACAGCGACCCTCGCGAGCAAGGTGACGTTAACATGACCGATGCGCCCCCCGCCGCGAGCCAGCCTGCTGCCGCCCAGAAGGCCCCAGAGCCGGAGCCGGAGCCTGAAGTAGTGGACGAGGAAGCTCTGGAGAAGAAGAAGGCCAAGGAGGAGGCTGAAAAGGAAAAGGCTCTGGGCACGGAGAACTACAAGAAGCGTAACTTTGACGAGGCTATCAAGCACTACACCAAGGCGTGGGAAACTTTCAAGGATATCACCTATCTCAACAACCTGGGTGCTGCTCAGTTTGAAAAGGGCGACTACGATGCCTGTATCGAGGCCTGCGACAAGGCCATCGAGGAAGGCCGCGAAATTTATGCTGATTTCAAGCTCCTGGCGAAGAGTTACGCTCGCATCGGAACGGCTTACGAGCGCAAGGGCGATTTGCCCAAAGCCATCGAGAACTACAGCAAGTCTCTGACCGAGCACCGCACACCCGATGTTCTCAACAAGCTGCGTGCCGCTGAGAAGTCCAAAGCTGATGCCGCCAAGACTGCTTATATCGACCCTGCAAAGGCTGATGAGGCTCGTGAGGCGGGCAACAAGAAGTTCAAGGAGAGCGATTTCCCTGGTGCTGTTGCCGATTACTCGGAGATGATCAAGCGCGCCCCTGAAGACCCTCGCGGCTACAGCAACCGTGCTGCAGCTTTTATCAAGCTGTTCGAGTTCCCTAGCGCTCTGGAAGATTGCGCTATGGCCATCAAGAAGGATGTTGCTTTCATCCGCGCCTACATCCGCAAGGCACAGGCCTACTTTGGCATGCGCAAGTACTCTGACTGCGTCGATGCCTGCACGGAAGCTCTGGCTATTGACGCTGAGCACCACAACGGTGCCAATGCTCGTGAGATTGACCAGCAGCAGCAGAAGGCGTTTGCCGCCATGTACTCGGCTCGCGACAACGAGACCGAGGAGCAGACGCGTGAGAGATTGCAGAAGGACCCCGAGGTAAGAATTGATGGCACAGCAGCGGAAGGACCTTTGCTAACATGTAGTGCAGGTCATGAGCCTCATGCAAGATCCTGTGATGCAGTCGATTCTGCAACAGGCCCAGTCGGACCCCATGGCTCTGCAGGAGCACATGCGCAACCCGAGCGTGCGCACCAAGATTCAGAAGCTGATTGCAGCTGGCGTGATTCGCGTTGGACGGTAAATGGGCATCATTGTAATATAGTCTTGCGATTTGTTAATGAGAACATGATTTGGGCATTGCCTCTGCTCCTGGCTGGCCGTGACGTGTAATTACCATTGTCAGTGAAGTTGCCTGTGGTGAAGCTGAACTGCAGAAACAGTGTGAATAAAGTTTCCGGTGAGCTGGCATTGGCGTGGTGCCCCGCAAATAGCGGTCCAACAGCACTACTACGTACAAACCAGCAAGCCATCACTGAATGTTTAGGTAACTTGGTGCCTTTTATCAGCAACAGCGCTGTCGGTACAGGGGCCCAGCTGAGGCTCCAGGTACGTACTGGGTACCACCTCCGCTGTAAGTCGGGTCTGTTACCCACGAGAGTGGCGCTGCTCGCATCAATAGACCCTCCAAGGTCCCCGAAAATGTGGCACCCCTAATTCCTTTATTTGCTCAATACCTACTTGGCCTTCTACCCTGACGCCAATGCACCCTCCCGTTACATTTGGTTTGCATAGGTAGCCAAGGTCAGCCGATGTCTTCTCTCTAGACGAGTCCGGTATATCGACTATAAACTTCGCCATGAGCGACCTGACCAGCCTGGCGCAAGGTACGTTTCTGATCTGCTTGACACTGCAGGGTCCTCCTCTCTTCCCCACGGTCCGTGTATCCGCGAACAGACGGACGTTGATTTTCTAACATGGGACGTCTCCCGCTGCTTGCAGATGCCGCGCAATGGTCAACAAGAGAGCTGTTGGCCGAGCTCCAACGCCGTCAAAATGCAAATGGTCGACCAAAGTGTGGTGGAAAGGGTCAGGGGTGGTATGACATGGCCGCGCACGTCTTTGCCTTGTTCCTGATTCTGGCCTTGAGCACCTTGGGTACGTCTGGATTCTGGTTCCATGCTGAACTGTATCACGACTCTCGGCTTCGCTAACACTCGGCAAACCCACAGCTTGTGGATTTCCCCTCATCGGACGACGCGCGACGACGGGACGACAGCAGGGCCGCCTCATATTCTACTGCCAGCACGTTGGCACAGGTGTTCTGCTCGCAACAGCCTTTGTCCACCTCCTCCCGACGGCCTTTGAGTCGCTGACCGACCCGTGCCTGCCCGAATTCTTCAACAAGGGATACAAGCCCCTCCCGGGCCTGATTGGCATGATCTCCGCCATCATCGTTGTTGGTGTCGAGTCGTACCTCACGGCCAGAGGAGCTGGACATTCGCACTCGCACAGCCACGGCACGTGGGAGGAGCTGGAGGGCGAGGATCACGACGAACACGATGCGCACGGGCTCGCCGACCGACGCAGCCACCGTCCCGACAACCTCACCGTCAGCGACCCGGATGCCGAGGCCGCGCAGGGTCTTGTGGCTGGCGCCTCTCCTCTCCCCGGTTCGACGCCGACCACGACGCAGCCTAGAAAGCACTCTCTCGACAATGCCTTTGCTGACGGCGACTCTGATCTCGACCTCGACCTCGACGAGCTGGATCCCGTACCGAACGGTTCAAACGCCAACGGAAGCAGCCAATACGCGACGCTGAAGCGTGGCGGCCACAAGCGAGCCGACTCCAGCGGCCTTCCTCCCCAGACGCCGGAGCAGCAGCAGCGCCAAATGCTGCAGTGCCTGCTTCTGGAAGCCGGTATCCTGTTCCATAGTGTATTCATTGGCATGGCGCTGTCAGTCGCCACAGGCCCCGCCTTCGTCGTCTTCCTGATTGCCGTCAGCTTCCACCAGTCCTTTGAAGGCCTGGCGCTGGGCAGCCGTATCGCCGCAATTCAGTTTCCGCGCGGCTCGCTGCGACCGTGGCTCATGGTGCTGGCCTATGGCGTGACGACACCCATCGGCCAAGCCATTGGCCTGTTCGTGCACCGCATCTACGATCCCGCCTCCATGGGTGGCCTGATTACCGTGGGCCTCATGAACGCCATTTCCGCCGGTCTGCTGCTCTATGCAGGTCTGGTGCAGCTTCTCGCCGAAGACTTCATCTCGGAGAAGAGCTACAAGATTCTCAAGGGCCGCAAGAGACTGCACGCCTATCTCTCCGTTGTTGCCGGAGCCACTTTGATGGCCCTTGTCGGAGCCTTTGCCTAGGAGCTTTGGATTGACAGTACATAGAAACATTACAACTGGCGCGGCGTTGGGGTTAAAATTCTGTCTTGAAATTATTTACGTTGTAATTTATCAAATTGACATCATTCTTTCAAGTAACAACGACTTGTAATCATTTACTTGCGTGCTGGCTCAGTTGCACTCTGCACCGGGGTGATGTGGGACTCGGCGTCCAACTTGTTGTCCACGCCTTCCAGTCCATCAGCATCTTCAGCAATCACGGCCGCAATTTCGGCATCCGTCTTTCTCTCCGGGCTGTAAAATCGTCCTGTTAGTTACTGACGTCTCGAATTAACGACAGAGGTACACTTACGCGAGGTAGCGGACGTCAACAATGCGCAGAGCGACGCAGAGTACGATTACGAGAGTGCAAAGGGCCGCGGCAGACTGCCAGCCATATTTGTCTTGACATACTAGGTTAGAATTCAGGTACGAGGCACACATATTCGAGTATTGACATACAGTAAGGAGCCTGGCGGGCCGGCCACAGCAGCACCTGGCTCCAGGCCGAAATGGAATAGTAGCCAGCAATCGAGGCGCCAACAATGAGTGTGCGCCCTTCTGGATCTGTCGGAGACCTGTTTGGCAACGTCAGCTAGGAGAAACCAAACAGATTGCTCACATGTTACTCACAGATCTGAGAGCCATGCCCAGATGAGAGGTGCGGTTCCCAGAGCTATGCGCTGAATAAAGTACGAGGCGTATGCTGCCGAGAGCGGTGTGCTTTGAGGATGCGTCGTCCAGACACTCATGATGATGGCGACCATGAGGGCAACGGCGGCTGGAGATGTTATAAGCAGCAAAACGATGAAAAGTTTCGTTGCGAAGACTCACCTTGCAGAATAATCAAGAGCCATCGCGTGCGGAAGAAATCTGACATGTAGGCCCAGACCCAGACTGAGATCTAATTAGTCGCCTAATTCACGATACTCGATCAAGAGCTTACCGAAAACCACTGTAATTGCAGAACCACCAATAGGAATTACATTAACATCTGTCTTGGTCCATCGCGCCGAGCCGTCACTCCGGTGCACAGATTTGAGAAACAGGTTAAAGTAATCGGCGCCAGAAGTGCCAAGAACCATGGCGATATAGAGAATAGCAATGACATAGACGAGCCATTGTGTAAAAGTGCGCCTGAATAATCAGATTAGATTCTTGCAGACATACAATGTTTAGGGCGAGATACGAACTTTGCGCCAGACCACGAGATGGGCTTCGCATCGATACGGTTTGTGCGAGTCAAACGGCCGAGGGCAAGTTCCGAGTGCCGCTTTTTGAACCAAAAAGCCCACGGGTTTGGCTTGTTGGGCATGTCGGGAATCATGACGTAGCCTGCAAGACCCCAGATAACAGTAATAATAGCGTTGACGACGAAGAGCCACCTGATTTTGAGTAAGAATCTCAGTGTGCAAGTATGGAATGAATAAGGTGAAGACATACCTCCATCCTGTAAGACCTGAGGATCCATTGAGACTGTTGATGATTGCGGCCTGCAGGGCGCCGGAGAGCATCGATCCTACAGACTGGCAGGAGTGGTAGAAGCCGATTCGTTTGGCCATTTCTGTGGGCGTATACCAAGCCACTAATCACATATATGAGCTATGGAGAGGCTGGGCCGAGGGCTCCCAGGCTTCGACTTACTGAAGAGTGTGATCATGCCAGGATAGGCAGCACTTTCGCACAGACCAAGGAACGCACGCAGAACGTAGATTTGTTTCGCACTGTGCGTGATCGCAATAAGACCTGTGATGACACCCCATACAATTTCGACCGATGGAAGCCACCAGCTGGGGCGAACATAAGTCATGATGATTTGCGATGGAATCAACATGATGCAGTACGCAACGTTGAAGTACGTCGTAAAGCTTCACCGTGTTAGCATGTATTCTGATCACGAACACGAGGAGGAGGTGCGCAAACGCACAGATTGAGCTCATTTCCCTCGAGACCAAGTTCTTCCTTCATGCCTGAGACGTAGGCATTGCTAATGTTGGACTGGTCAAGGTACCTGGCAACATTGTCAGTGAGGCGTTGTGGCTTGCCAAGGATAGCCATACTTGATAACTGAATTCGTCATGTTAGCGCGCTTGCTACGAGGCGTACACACTCCTATCATAGTAAGTCACCATACCTTGAGAAATGCACCCAAATGTGAGGAGAAAGATGTCGAGGCGTCTGACAAAGGCTCGCTCAGCCTTGGACTGCTTCTCCGCATTCTGCGGTTCGTCCACGGCGGCGACTAACTCGTTCAACTTTGGCATCGATGCGATTAAGCTTTGAAACCAAAGCGAATCTTGAACACTGCAAGTCTGAGACTACAAGCAAGAGGGAATAAACGACTAAAACCCCTCGACGCCCTCCAGGCTGCTGACGGGTTTGCGAACATCGGCGGGCGTGACTGACCTGCGTGGGGGGTTTTTTCGGTGCTAGTGCGCCGCTTGCTTCCGCTGGGGCGCCATCTTCTCCGCGTTCGCGGGCTGGCTGCAGCCAATCTGAGATGGTGTCACATTGGCATCTGCAGGCTGCCATGGGCTAATTAATCTATGGACACTTTGAGGTGAAAAACTTGACTAGGCTGCAGATCTGGACTAATTAGCTGGAGTATGCATGTCTGTTACTATAACGCAGCAGTTGCGACTTCTCCAACAAGGTGTGAAATTGAACTATTTCTGACTTCGCCGATGTCGCTCGATCAGGAAGGTATTAAAGAAAGCTCGGAGGACGGTGAGCATAGGGTAAATACTGACGTCAATATGGCAGCGAGCCGAGATTGACAACGGTCTGCTCGCCATTGAATCTGAGCGACGGGGTTTGCCGGTCCTGGGTCATCGCGGATGGTAATTGTGCCGTTTTTGTTTCATTTTCAAGGCAGTGTCTCCCAGTTATAGTGGGATGGGCATTCCAGCTGGTTCAGCGCTGGCTTCACAGTGGCTCTACTGGGGTCAAGATCAGAGGAACATCGTCCAACGCGTCTTAGACACCGTCGATCATGACGCTGCCTGACCCATCCTTTTTTACAGCTCTCGCAATAGTCTCGCGCTTACCATAAAATTATGTCAAAACTTGTACTCCGTAAAAGCTGAAAAAAGGAAGTAGCATTTCAGCCTCATGCTTATGCGTTACCGACAATATATTTAAAGAGGCCAACTCCCTACGATGTCGTGAAACTCAATTCTTAGCCGCCATCGCAAAAATCTTGAGTTACAGCTCTGCAATCAACTCATCTCATAATAAACAAGCAAACATGCGACCCTTCGCTGCTCTCTTTGTTGTTTTCGCCGGCGTCGCCAGCGCCCTGACGCACGCCGTCGACAGCTCTTCCGAGGTGGACACCGCCACCTACAAAAAGGCGCTCGGCCAAGGCTTCACCCGCGCCATCTTCCGCGGCTACCAGGAGGCCTGCTCCCAGGGCGGCCGCGTCGACCCGACCTTCCTGCCCAGCTACAAGAACGCGCAGGCGGCGGGCTACAAGGACTTTGACGCCTACTTCTTCCCCTGCACGGGCACCGGCAACAAGTGCAAGCCGTACGACAAGCAGATTGGCGAGCTCGTCGACGCCATCAAGGGCAACAAGATGGCCATCCGCCGCATCTGGGTCGACATCGAGACGGACAAGGTCTGCAACCCCTTCAACTACGGCGCGCAGGGCAACATTGCCGAGGCCAAGAAGATCATCCAGGCGGTCCGCGACACAAAGTACGACTTTGGCATCTACACCTCGCCGACGCAGTGGGAGACCATTTTCGGCTCCAAGGGCGTCGAGCTGGCCAAGGACGTCCCGCTCTGGTTTGCCAAGTTTGACAATGTCGAGACCCTGGAGCTGAAGACACCCTTCGGTGGTTGGACCAAGGCCGATGCGAAGCAGTACACCGATCAGTCGGCCAGTAAGAAGTTCGACTTGAATGTATTTTCTGCCTAATGTAACGACGATGCAAGGGGACCCAAGCCAAACCAATGATTATTTCTGGATACCATCCTTCTAGTTTACTATTTTTAGCAATACCACCCATATGACTGCATTTGCGCTTCGCAAAACGTGTGCTTGTGTACCAACCCGCAGCGCAAGGCACCCCGGCTCAGCTGCAGTAGAAGTGGTCTCGTCGTCTAGTTGGGCCAAATGACATGTCGAGCACATGCGACGGAGGCCCATGCTGCCTTACCAGTAGGAGTTTGCTGGAATATGCAGCCGAGTCTGCAACTGGGGAAACCCCTGCACAATGCAGGCAATTTCCCCAGCAGCGGGTCGGCCAACTACAACACACACCATCTGGTAACCGGCGGCTGCAGATGCGACCCGCTCCAACAGTGCCCTCCTGCAGCCACAAGGAAGCTCAGCCTCGTTGGACGGAAGAACTTACCCGGCTCTAGTGCATGGTACTAACTCTGAAGGCAACTGAATTGTCTTATCAGTCGGGCGCGAGGGAAACCCGTAAGTCCTCAGGGGCTCTATGTCTGTCCATGGTGGCTGCAGATGGCCGCCTTGAGCACTCGAGGATGCGCCGTGGCTTGCATTAGAGACGTCGCATCTACACGCTGCGGCCAGTTGATATCAACTCCCTCACTTTAATGGTAACTAAGGCGTTGGGTAAATGCAAGTCGCCATATCTGGAAGTCGGTGGTGGAGTCTGTAGCCAGGCGAACCAACTAAACGGTGCTGCAACTGGTGATTATATAAAGCACTGTCCGTCAGCTCACCCCCAAGTTCTTGTTAAGTCCAACCATTCTCATCATTCTCGATATTAAATCCATTTCAGCATTATGTCTTTGTTCTCAAGCCTCAAGCCCTCATCATCACCCTTGCCAGAGGGTGATCGAGAGCATGGCGAAAGTAGCCCGAGTGAAAGTACAAGCTCTGTACACAGCATCGTTTCTGCCAGTACTCCTGCTACGGAAGCTGGCGACACTGGAGCAGTGGAGCCGCAAGACAAAGCAAGCAAGCAAGACAACATTGTTCCAAATGTCCCGTTTGATAGCGCTGCTAGTCGCACTTTATTCAATGCTATTGATGAACTGAAGAGCTTCGGAGCAACCAAGTTCGTTGCACCACCCCAAGTAAGTTGAAACTCTCCAGCTTTCCTTTAAGAATTACAACCTGATATCTTTTTCAGCTCGTAATTGTCGGGGCGCAGTCGGTCGGAAAATCTTCTTTGCTTCAGAGCTTGACTGGAATTCCATTTCCAGTTGCAGCAGATCGCTGTACCCGTTTCCCAATGAGAATTGTGTCACGGCGAACCGAACCCAACAGCCCCGATAAAATCACCATCTCGATCGACCCACCTGATTATGAATTGAATGAGGCGAGCGATAGGGATAGTGTCACTATCGAAAACTATTCGAAAGAGAGACAATCTCTTACTGCGACTGAATTTGCCGATATTGTCAAAGAGGTATGCTATCTTGCCACCGTTGCTGTTGAACTGCATCTCATACAGTCAGGTCTCAGAGGACTACATGAAAATCAATCCTGGCCAAAATTTCGAGCACAAGAATTTTGCACATGAAGTTCTGAAAATTGCTGTGGAGGGGCCAAAACGCTCATTCTTTAGTATTCTTGACATTCCAGGCCTTATCTCATTCGGTCACGACATTCGTCAAGACGAAAAGCAGGAGGTTGAAAACATGATCGTACAATACATGAAACGTCCCGAGAATATCATTATGTGAGGCGGTCTGTATAGCTTGATTAGAGCAAACACTAACCTAGAAGCAGCTGCGCGGCCACTGCAAGTGCCGATCTCACGAGCCAGCCAATCTTCGATTTGGCCAAAGACCACGTCGATAGGAACCGACTTATTGGAGTCTTTACGAAATGCGATGAGATATCAGAGAAAATTCCTGTAAGAATATTTATTGCCTGTTGAAAGACCATTGCTGACAACTTCTCCTCCAGATTATGAAGGTCGTTGATGTTGTGTGCGGAAAAGTGGACAGTATTTCACAATATCTTGAGCACGGCTGGTTTGTCGTTAAAAATATGACAAAAGAAGAAGAGGAGGATAATGCTGGATTCGATCTTGATAGCGCAGAACAGCATCTATTTGGGAGAGAACCATGGTCTCAGGTGCCGAAAGATCGAAGAGGCTCAGGTATGCTGAAAAGGTTTCTGGGAAATCTACTGAGCGAGAAGATCCAGGATGCCTTTCCAGTCGTCTTGACAGAGATACAGCGCCAGCTGCTGGAAACCAAAGAACAATACAAGAGCCTTGGCCCGGAAAGATCGGAACACCATCAGCGCCGTGCGTACCTGAGCCATTTGGCTCAAGAGTATACAAATGAGGCATACAAAGCTGTGTACTCTCCATGGGATCTTGATTCGCCAGATAAATGGGCTCGCAAGCTGATGCTAGATGCGAATGTCGCGTTTTCAAAGCAAATGAGAGAGAGCGGACACGTGTATCCATTCCAGTATCATGATCTGGATGTTCAGGACTACTCGCAGCGCATCAATTACCTATTGAGTTGCAAAGAAAGAGACGAGTCAGGCAAATTGGAGATCCCTTTGATTGAAGAAGAGGACAGAGTTGAAAAAGCAAAAAGTGGCAAGATCATGACAAAGATCAAGGAAGAAGTTGCCCTCTGCAGCAGTACCCAGCTTCCTGGAATGGTGCACCCCGATGTCGTCCATCGTCTTTACAAGTTCCAAACTACACGCTGGCACGAAATAGCTGAACAACACATCCAGGAGATTTCCAGAATTATTCTTCTTACATCGGAAACAATTTTGAGCTCAGTTTGCCCCAGTTCTGACGGTGGCTCATTCCTTCATGATCAATTGCTTCTATTGATCCGGAAGATGCACCGGAACAGCCTCGACAACGTGAGAGCAGTTCTCAAGGCTTATTGCGACGGAAATCAAAACAGACTTCCACAAATACATAATCCAGGATATGAGGAGCTGCTTCACCAATTGCGAAGCCTACGGATGGTGAAAACATCTATCGCAGCGAGTAATATTACCAACAGCGTCACTATCAAGGGAAATCCCCAAGAGATGAGCAGCGAGCTACTGAGGCAATGCCACCATTCAGCCATCGAGAACGTAGTTGACGATGTCCATGATGTTTTGAGAGCTTATTTTAAGGTATGCGAGGACACCTACTGAAGACATTCTTTTTGGTCGCTAATGTCGATGCCAAACCACAGTTTTCACTGCAATCATTTATTGATCATATTACATGTATTGTCGCCGAAAATTTTGCAAAAGACAATGCTGGAGCACTTTTTGGACTTTCACCTGACTATGTCAACAACATGGAAACTTCTGAGGCTGATCGCTTGGGAGGGGAACCAAAGAAAGTTCTCCAGCAGAGGGCCCATCTGCAATCCAAGATCAAGATCTTGGAAAGCGCTGAGGATGTGGCACTCAATGCTCAAGCCACTGCGAGGCAGCAATAGGGAGACTGGAGCTTCGTTTCTGCTCTTTTCTCATGTTCCTTTTGTTATTCTCCCTCATCGTGTTTAGTTTGCCCAAATTGACCGAGTATCTGTTGTGTATAAACACTTTACAGGCAACCCACGTATCTCACCTCAACTGTGAATGCAAAAGTTTCTAACGAGAAAATCGTTTCTTAGTGACCTTAAGAAAGGCGCTTATAGGACAAAGATCAACTACGGTTTTCTCATATACAATTTACTGGCTAGAGTGCCGCCGACTCCAACCGTCTGGCGTCCACAATAACAATTCAGCCCCAATGTGTGCGACTATGACAATTGAGTCAGGGAGCTCGCAGTCGATATCTCATCGGTCGCATAGATATGCCTATAAGTATGGAAAGATTCCACTCTGAATTGTCCAATATTCGCTACCAATTTCCCGGTATATAAGAGTTATTTCATCTCAACGATTTTTCGCCTTCGCGGCGGTGTCACGGGGAGATTGGGGATCTGGCGGGCCTGTAATCGCACTGTAATACACTGGTAGTAGAAAGGCCCCAGCGGACCGGCTCCCAAAACAATAGCTACAACGGCCGGGGGTGACTGCGCCAGCCAATCCGGGCCACTGTAATCTAAGCATCCCGCCTTTCCGCTCTCATGCCAACCTGGTTCTCCAAAGTAATGGGGTGAGTCGCACTACAAAACAGACCACTGTCATCCCATATTGTTCTTGAAGCATCGTATTTAACCCTTCCTTGTTGGCCCTTTCAAAACTGTTCATCATGTCTTTGATTGGTACCCTTGCTTTTGGCACAGCGTGCCTCACTGCAACAAGCTTCTTCAACTACTCACCATACATGATGAAGCCCTCGGCCCCTGTATCGCAATGGGCGGACGCGCCAATCCCGCTTGTGGCCACACCGCAGCACCTAACTGGCAAAGTAAGAAAACGCCCCTCAAATATATATTCTCAGCTCTTTCTCATACCCTTTCTCTAGACTGATCTCTTTACGGCTGGCGCGACTCACATGGCTCTCGTGCATAATGCCATGATCCGAGGCTTCAACTCGATTTATCAGCAAGCCCCTTATATCGATGATCAACTATCGCAAGACTTCATCCAGTACTCATTGACCTGGGCGTCGTTTGTCACATCCCACCATCATGATGAGGAGGATAATCTCTTTGAAAAGGTCTCGGAGCTGCTCGACGACAAAACTGTCTGGGCAGAGACGCAAAAGGAGCATGACTCCTTCATTGACGGCGTCACGCAATTTGAGAAATATCTCAGCAGCCTTTCAAAATCAACGAAGCTCTCTGCCGACGAACTGATTCGCATTATGGACTCCTTCCGCGAACCGTTCGGCAATCACCTGCAAAGCGAAGTTAGTACCATTGCCGATCTCGCCAAACACCCGAAGGCCCCAGCAGAGAGCAGCGAGGAAGCTGCTGCTGCCGCCCTTGTTTTTAAGACATGGGGCAAAAAGACTGTCACCAAAGCTGGCATGGTTGACGTTGTACCATTCTTCTTTCTCAATCTCGATCGCACATTTGAGAACGGCAGATGGGCAAACTGGCCGCCCATGCCAGCTCCCATTCGTTGGATTCTGACCAATGTCGTGGGCACGTACTACGGTAACTGGTGGCGCTTTGCCAGCTGCAGCTCTAACGGCAGCCCGCGAGAGCTACTCGCCCTGGAGCTGCATGCGCAAAAAGTTGGCCAGGATGGAGACCAGAAGCCCGCTACAACCTCTGCTGGCGAAAACCCTACAGCCCACGTAGATGAGTTGTAGGCGGCACAGTGTATCATTATTTTCGAAGGAGAATATAATGGGTCATGATGACAGGTGGCTGTATTGTATGCATATGACGTTGTCAAATCCAGGTCGCTCAATAAATCGTTAACTGAAGAAATAAAATTCACAAGAAACAGGCTCTCATTTGTATGTCTTTGCTCAACCGCAGCACACAGTAGCCTCCTTGGTACCGTTGGGCTCATCGCTGATTTCGGGTTAATACGAGTGTCTCATGCAGATATCAAAGAAGGATGACTTACGAGACAGCAATGGGCTCCCAGTTGAAGGCGAAGAAACCAATGAAAGCGCCGAGAACAATACACAAGAGGATGTATCCATTGTAGTACATGGCGAACCTGTCGTGAGACACTTTATTAGCAACCCGATGTTCCACCCGACTTGTGCGTCGAATCATAAATCCCGAGACAAGAAAACACTTACAGCATGACAATGTAGGCGGTTCCGAACTGGAGCATGTGCAGGAACGCGCGGATGGCCTGCTGCACCAGGCTCGGGCGGAACGGAGGGATGGGGGCGCACGGCGCCACGACACCGCCGTCGGAGCTGTCTTTGCTGGAGGCGACGACGCCGTTGCCGGTACGGTACTGCGCAATGTGCTGGTTGGTGATGAAGCGGTCGAATTCGCGGGTGGCGCGGCGGAGAGCCTCGAGGGCAACGACGAGGACGAGGGCGAGGATGCAAGCACCGGCAAACTGGCCGTGGGTGTCAATGTAGAATTTATCGGTGAAGAAGCAGCTTCCGATGGTGTTGACGTTGAAGAGCATCTATGGACGCCCAATGGTTAGTTTATTGCCGTTGCGATAGTCGTCGTTGCTGCTGCGCTTCGTCTGCAGATGGAGCGGCTCACGTCAATCTTGCACTGCTTGCCACCGCTGCCGCCCATGCTCATGCCGCCCATGTCCATGCCGCCGTGATCCATGCCGCCCATCGTGTGTCCAGCGGGCATGGCGGTGGTGGTTGTGCTCATGGGCATATCCATCGTCGTGTAGTAGCGCAGTCGGGTTCTGGTGGTTGGTATTGGTGTTGAGTGTCTGGCGCAATGCGCAGAACGTAAGAGACAGCCGGAATACAAATGCGCTAAATGATGGGAGCAGAAATTCAAGTACGCAGTAGAAATATTTTAATTAGTACGCAAGTGTGGAAAAAAGAAGAGAGTTACGTTTTCAAACGGTCGTGGTGGGCGAGTCGCAAGCTTTATCTGCGCGTGGCATGCCAGGCCACCCACCAACAGCCGCCCAGCCTTGCCGCAGAAACCTGCTCACACCTGCTCAGGAGCCTTGTTATATCTGTCGTGCAGCTCCAATGATCGCGTGTCCCGTTAATTAAGTCCCGCGTCTACCCTTGTGCGAATGCCACTCTGCCCGCAATCTAGCGTTGTTGCTCGTAAGGCGATCTCTGCACAGTCAAAAATATGGTTCGCCGTGTTACAGCTCTGACACCACAAGCGCAGGATTGAGCAAGTTTTCTGGCACTAGGAAGCAGGGTTTCGATGCGACTAACAACTAGGGGCTTGGTGCCCAGCAAAATTCTACGACTGGAGAGGCTAAACTGAAGAGTAGCCACATCATGTACGACCGTGGAGTGGCAGGTGGGCGCAAAGAGAAAGCAAACTTGGCGAAACGTCAAAGCACTGGGCCAATGAGAATTAGTCAAGTCTTGGGCTCGCATAAATTGATCCAACTTAGAAGGCGGCAAGAAGGGATAGGAGTGACATGCCGCCGACCCTCCAAAGTTTAAAACTAGCTCAGCCACCAAACACATCCACAGGCCCGCCGTCGACGCCGCGAATCTCGGGACATCGGCATTCTGAAGCATCATTGATGCACGTGGTTTCGTTCAAAATATAGGTATATATTTATTTTCATTGCTTGTGTTGCAGTAAGACAAATTGAAGATCAGGGAGCAGTCTGTCTGTGCAGTACAAAGTACTTGCTCATTTGCACACCCCTGCTGGCAAGCTACCCGCAAGGGTTCCCACCAACTATACATAGTGAAGAATAGTATCAAAGAAAATACGAAAGAAATTCCCAGCGCCCGAAACTCCACAGTTGGGTATAATACCTTGCCATCACGACCCCGATCATCCTGCGCACCGCTTTAAATGAGCAGCGCGCCGTGGCCAAGACTGTTCAGACACTTGGCAATGTCCCAGCTGTCGTCTACCAAAGCACCGTTTGCCCATGCAATCTCCATAATCTTCTTCGCCTCCTGGATAGTTCCAAAGACCTGCAGCGGACCGAGTCGGGTGACCAGCCCGCGATATTTGTCGTGATGCTCGGGCGGCGCCATGCATCCAGCGACACAGAAAGGCCAGGCCATCGACTGCATGGTCTTGCCATCGGGCAGGTCGACCAGCAATTCTGTCACCTTGTCGACCGAGCGGCGCACATCGGGATCCAAGGGCTGCCATCCAGAGATGACGGTGTTGAGATAAATAAATGCCGCGTGGCACCAGATCAGGTTCTGGATGATGAAGTTGGGCTTTGCTGTGGCAGAGGAGGGGTTCAAGCTGGACAGCGGGTCACGGATGACGGAAACGACACGCTCGATGGAAGTCTGTGAGTAGTCCATATTGTCCAGTTGACGGATGGCAGTCTTCACTACCTGGACTAGGACGTCTCCACGCGAGGCGAGGTCCGCCATGGAAAGCGTACCGGCCTTTTGCTGCTCCTTTTTGTATGCGTCGAGGGCGGCAATGTCACCCAATGTCTGTACAAGCCAGTTTTGGAGGCCAATGAATTCTTCCATGAGCAGCGGGCCAGCCGACTGCGGCTCCGTCGAGAGCTTATTCTTTGGGCAGCTGGGAATGACAGATTCGTGATAGCTTGCAAGTCGGGGTCGCTTTGACATGGTGATGCTTGACATCACATCAATGTACAGCAGGTTGGCACCAAAGAAACGGAGTGCAGCCTGGTCAGTACTCCAGGGACGGCGGAGGCCCATTTCGGGAGGGGGCCATTTCGGCGTCCACAGTGCTGTGAGCTTCTCTGTCCACTGCTCAGGCTGCGGGAGAATCTTGACGAACAGCGCAACAGCGGCATCGAGATGCAGCTTCCAGTTATCCTTGTTGGCAGCTGTGACTTCGAAAACAAGCATCTGGATGACGCTCTGCATCACGGAGAGGCCCTCACGCATGTCGAAATTGTCCTTCTTGGCGCTGATGGCGAAAATGTTCTTCTGAAGCTCCGTGAGGCTGATTCCCATCTGACGATGCAGCTGACTGGCCATTCTATCGGTGCATGCTGCATGCTGCTCTTCGCCTCCCGCGAGAAGAACGCCAAAGAACCAGGAAGACAGCGCAATGGCGGTATAGTAGATGGATCGACTGCCGTGGAGGAAAGCATCTAGGACCCAACCGCGGCCACCAACGAGGATGGGCGGCTGATAGTAGGGGAAGAGGTAAGGAAAAACGAAGTCGACGTAATTCATGATCAAGTGCGTATCCTGAGCCGAGTCGTAGTCGCTCTTTCGCGAGCCATTGGGTCCCATGAGCTGCTGGTGCCAAGGCATGTCTGGCGATGTGCCAGTGGTGGCGCCAATGGAGCTGGGCGAGGTCTCGAAAGTGTTGTCGCTTTCGGAGAAGATGGCGGCATCGCTTGCGTGGCCGTTGGTGGTACTGTCATCGTTGAGATTGACCATGCGCGTGCCGTTCTCAAGCATCTCGAGGTACTTGCGATCGCGGCGCTGGCTGGCCTGCTTCTTGACCTGGGCTTTGATGGTCTCCGCCATGGCGCGCTGCTGGGGGCCGCCATCCATCCAGTCGGGCTTTTGCTCGCCATAGAAGCAAGTGATTTCAAGGACCGCGCATCCCTCGCAGACAGGGCGCTTCTCATCGCACTTCTTCCGGCGCAGCCGGCAGGTGTAACAGCCGGACTGGGAGCGCACCTTGCCCGAGAGCAGGTTCCTGAGGGACGACATTTTACCGATGCAGAACGGGAGTGGTTGGGGAAACTGCGGGGGTGGATAAGGAGCAAAACGAGGGAAAGTATGTACTCAAATCGCAAGTGCCAGACTATGCGCCGGAGCAGTGTGATGAATGCCCAAGAGATGGCTGAACAACTCGACGACCAAAGATAGGGGCGAGCTCTTGTTTTATTGCGCGACAAGACAGGAAGAAGAAGAAGAAGAAGTTGGGGCCACACAACCACGTCTTGAGAGTCTAGTCCTAGGTCGCCGACGCCTCAGTGGAGTTTGGTGGACGCTGGTGAGATGCAATCGACAGCGTGGTTGCCAGTGAGTGGGGGGCAAGGCTCAGGCGATTCCGATTTCAGACCATGGGAAAGCGTGTTCTAGGTCGTTATTACAGTGTTACTCTTAATTGCCCGAGCAGCGCAGAGGAGTTTTAGTCAGCCTCGGCAGATACATCGAAAAGTATTGCCGCTGGTGCTGACGAGCTAAGTTGACCTACTTAGTGAGCTGGAGGCGAATACAAGGCCCCCTTCGCCAGACTTCACACTCGACTCTCGACTGTCTAGTCCCCAAGACTCGGCTGCAGACGGCTTCCTTGGCTCTGCGCTGGCCCTACACACCAATCCCGCGTTCCACCATACACTCTGAAGCAGCGCAGGAGTCTGTTTCAGTCCTGTGCGCCGCATTAGATCGCTGACGGGCAGTTGCAAGGCTGGTTGTGGTGGTGAGAGGCAATTAGTATTTGGCAAAGCTAAGACCAGCTTGGCAAAATTGATCAACCGAGGTGCTGCAGGGCAAAGGGGGACTCTTTTTTTCCGCAAACTAACTAACGGCAACGCAGCTGGGCTGACATTTAATGGGCCGCTGCCACTGGCAACTTTCCCTCTGGCCCAGCACATGCTACGGAAAACTCCGTCTTGGCCTGCGCAAGAATGGTTATTTTGACTTTGGGGCTAGCAGCAGCGATGCGACGATTCCAAAATTGTTTATTGGGCCGGCTCTCGAATAATAGTGTCTGCCGAGACTGATACGAAAGCCTTGATTGGAGTCTAGCCCCTGAGATAGAGAAAACTACATGTAAATTCAAACAAGATGCGGAAGAAAATGACACACTAATTCATACATAACGTGGCAAGAAAACCCCATGCCTTCTCTGCAATGCTACTTCATCTGCAGTAGTGCTGTCGCAGGCCTGTCTATAGCACCACGGAGTAAAGCACACCAAACAAGGAACCGTTGGTGATTGCGTCCTCGTCAGACTGCCTTTTTCTTGATCATGGGATCACACCCTCTTACAATTTTTGCTCCGCCATTGTTTTGCTCTGGGCTCTAAACAGTGTCTGCCTCTTGTCCAACAGCCCTAAATCCCACCACCCCTCTATGCGTTCCAGCAGGGTCTTGCGTCGCGACGTGGTTCTGGCGGGAGCGGCGGCGGCGGCGGCGGTCGTGTCTAGCTGCTTTGGCGTGTTGGGGATACCGCTAGCTGTTCTGGCTAGCACAGGCACAGGAGGCACCGGGGGCAGCGAAATTAGTGGTTCGGGCTTTGGCCGAATGGCACGCCTCGCGGTCGACTTTTTGGCCTTTTTCATCCCTGCTGCTGCTGCTGCTGCCGTGGGAGGTGGCGGAAAGATCGGATGCTGATCAGAAGGAAAGCAAGGCTCGCGATGCGACAGAGGCATGGGCACGTTCATTATGCCCAGGTCGTCTGCCGAGTCGCTGTCGTCAAACTTGCCAGCCTGCGCCATGGCTGTGGTCCCCAGGCTCCTGGCCCGTGGTCGCGCTACGGCTGGTGGTGGTGGCCTCGCCCATGCTCCCTCAACCTCCTGCATCCCCCTCGCCGCTGGCCTCCCGCGGCCGCACCTTCACTCGAGGTCCTTGGGCGGGGGAGGGGCGCTGCACTTGAGACGGCGCCAGAGGCATGCCGTCGTTGCTGTCGATAGGGTGAAGAGCGCGCACATAGCAATGCTGATACCCCAGATCGACTTGAGCTGCAGGCATGACGGCTTACTGGGGTCTGCCCACTCAAACGTGTTATCCCCCAGTCGCTTGACGTTGACGAATAGGGAATTTAGAAACGCGGCCGTGTTGCCCTTGGACGGGAAGGCATTGCAGTTGAGGTAACTGACTGGCTTGCCGACGACGCAGGCGACGACAATGCCGGCAACGAGGCACAAGAAATCGGCAGCCGTCGCGATGAGCAGCGGCAGAAGCGAGTCCCAGTAAAGAATGTAGCTAATGATGACGTAGACTTCAGCAAGGCAAGCCTGGATTCGTCGTTAGTCTGTAAATCCTGTCCTCTGGAAACATTTCATCACTTACAATAACAAGAGTGCCAATGAGTGCGGGAGGCGCGGTGTAAGAGGATGCCACAATATCGGCCACAAAACTGGAACTCAGGCCGATGATGATGATAAGCCCGATGAATTGCATGGCCCGCATAACGGTAAAAGTAAGACCCAAGGCCCCGAGAGCTGGAGGCGCCGCCATTGTGGAAACGGATGTCGGCGTGATGAGCGATAGCCGGGGGCGTGAGATGGAATTGGTGGTGCGAAGCGGGAGGTGCCTGGCGTAGAACGGGATTCGAGCAGGTATATTGCTCGACGTGGAAATTGTTGCGAAGATGCGATGATACCTCAACCTAATCGATAGGCTCAGGAGTAATAAATCGAAGAAGAAGAGAAATTGACGGCTTTTCAAGTGCAAAAAAGAGAAAAATATTCTCGTCAGGGAAGTAAGTGGTGCAGTGTCAGGAAGGATTGAGATGTATGTGTAAGTGTGGTGAAGAGCAATGCAGTCAAGACAGTGACAAAGGAAACAAGGAAAAAGACAGAAGAAATGGAAGAAAGGGAAAAAGAAAGGTCTATGTTTTTCAATTGAGGATTGTCTATCGAAGCAAAGGAAAACAAGGCCAGAGAAGGGAAGTTTGCCCATCTTTATACAGGCTGGCCTCGCTGCTCTCAAGAGCACGCCCTGGCGGATAGCCCCTCATGCCGTGAATCCATCCAGTCACGCTTTGTCGCCGCAATGCAAGCCTCAAAGATCCTTGAGAAGTATTCCCACAGCCCACAATAGTACAATAACAAGACAAAGATGTTTTTATTCCCATGTTCGATCCACCAGGCGTTCGCCCCGAGTGGCCAATATTGCTCGCAACTTGAGACGGCCGCTAGTATCGCCAGGCGCCCACAGCAGCCAATGGCAGCCCACCACCATCTAAGCGCCCAACCTCTGCAAGGATAACCAAGCACATATTTTCACGGGCAAAAGGCTGACGCCACGGCTGTTGCCCCTATCCACCGGTCTACGCATGCTATTTTTACAATTGTGAGAGAACAAGGTCGTGACACTGACTACTCGACGTACGTTGGCTGGCAGGTATGGGTCCTGGGTTGCATGGATGAGACGAGGCACCAGCATGCCGGATCTGGATTCACGCGCATCCGGATCGGCAGGTCCAGACTTTCTTGGCTACAGGCATTTCAGTTGACGTTGACTGGACGAGATGCAAAGGCAGGGAGCGTAGATGTCACAACTGACAGGTCAATTATAGTAGCACCAAGTACGCCCATCTAAAACAGCCTATTTTTGAAAAATGCTTGCCTAAACTCTCAATGATCGACATACTCAACCAAATATGCGTTGCTCTGCTGCCCCCCAAAGCCTCGCCATCCCCACTACTTCGATTGGTTCGTAACCTCCCAATTTTCGCTGTGTATGGTAGGGAAGCCTGTGGAATCTTGACTCAGCCAAGAAGGTCGCCGGAGGCTGAGCCACCACCAGCTCCAGAGCCACCTGTTTGAGAGTTGGGTGCAGAAGAGCCCCAAATGTTGGCGCTGCTCTTCTCCTTCGCCAATTGGCCGAGAGCAGGACCAGACGTCGACGCATTTGTCTTCTTGATACCAGCGCTGGCCTTGCCCCACAAAGCACCAAAGGCATCGCCTCCCGCGGCAGGGGTTGCCGGTTTGCTGTTGCCCTGGACAGGCCGTGTGTTGGCCATGGTGGTAGGCCCAGAGTTTGTGGTGGTAGGAATGGTGGGCGTGCTAGCTTGCGTGCTACCCTGAGATTGGACACCGCTGAAGTAGTTGGGTCCCGATTGCTGGAAAGCGGCGGGCGCTGCAGGCTTCGCCGCTTGCGTGGGCGCAGCAAATGCATTGTAGTTGACACCAGCGCCGGCCGACGGTGACAGGGCCGCAAAGGCATGCGAGGGAGCCTGCGTAGGCGCCGCTGTGGGAGCAGCCAATGGCTGAGCAATGGCAGCAGGAGCTGTGGAGGCTTGTCCCGCGGGGGCTGCAGACTGGAAATCATCAAACTCGTCGTCGTCGTCTTGAGCAGCAGGAGCGCTGCTAGGTCCAGCGAGATCGGCTAGGCCGGAACCACCAGCAGGGGCTGCTGCGCTTGAGGTTGTAGCAGGCTCGTCGAAAGAGAACAGATCGACCTCGGGCTCTTTGGGCTTAGCAACCTCGGGGGTGGTCTTCTTGGTACCGGCGCGCTCGGTTCTAGTTCTTCTGGTCGAGCTGGCAGCAGGTCTGTCACCCTCGTCGAACTCATCGTATTCTTCGAAGCGTTCAGATCGGCTGGCACCGCCTTCTTGATAATCACTCGACTGGCCACCAAAACCACCACCGTCGCCGTAGACGCCGCCAGAGTATCCGCCATATCCCGCGGCGCTGCCTCCCGAGGACTCGGGTCCAAAGCCGCCGTAGCGGCTGCCACCAGAAAAGCCTCCGCCAAACGATGAGCCGCCACCCTCAACACCAGTATATTTGTTCTTGGTCGCGCGAGCCTTCTTGCGCTCGGATCGGATACGCTCGACATCACCCAAGAGTTCGGCTAGTTCCTTGGCTCGGTTGCGGACGTTGATGCCCTGATCTTTGCCGTTCTGGTCGATGAAGTGAAACTGGCGCAGCATCTTGAGGAGAGTGATGTGTCCTCTGGCATCGTCAATGACTCTCTCGGATCCATGCTTGATCAGGAACTCTAGCAGCTGCAGGGCCTTGTAGATCTGGCGCCACTCCTCGGCGGACTTTTCGGTGAAGCGTCGGTATATCATGGGCATGATCTCGTTGAGTGCTTGACTGCAGGCGGTCAGAAAGAGTATGTAGTTGGATGCACGTATGCCGCTTACTAGCTGAACGTGGCATTGGCGATTTCCTGCATCGTCGTCGAGGAAGCGCCCCACGGCTCATTATTAGTCGCCTCTCGCACCTGCGTGGTATTAGTGATGGCCTGTCAAGTTGAGCGCACTACAAACCTTGGCCTCCATTTCTGTATAATTCATGACAGCTTATATCCAGTCAGTAGGTTTCAGCACAAACAGCTCGCTCTGACACTTACCATTTTGCGCCTTGCGGAACCCGGCCTTGAGATCATACAAGGTCAGGTTCGACACAGTGCTCTTGAGGTCGTTGAAATCCATCTTGAGGAGGCGATAACCGGGGCCGTGGGAGAACGATGGACAGTTCTATAGACAGGCACTTCTGGTCTCGCCAATGGCCAGCGTTTCCGGGCTGTAGACGTTCTATGGCTTTGGCTCCAGGAGGCCGTAGTCTCCTTGATCTGGACACGGTGACGTGCCTCGCCCAACGATGATGAATCACGTGATGTACAAGTTATGGTGCAAATGTAAAGGCCGATTGGAAGAGCATATGAGTTTATTGGGTATGTTTAAGGTCAATAAAATAAGATTTGCGACCTCAATTCTATTTCTAGGTTTATAAATTCATAAAAGAATCGGAAATGCTTGACATGGTGGATATTGTTGCATTTGAGAGTCGTGGTTTTGGTGGCAGAAGGTACCTGAAACCTTAGGCCGGAATAGCTCTGGCGCTGCTGGGCCGTCGTTACCAAAACTTTTTCCCTCTAAAAGGATACAGCTTGCCCCTGACATTTGCCATCAAATTATCATCAGCACACATTGTACATTAGTTTTCATCCAGGCTTACAGGTACGTCGCTTTTCATTCTGCACTGGTCGAATTCGCACCATCCGGCTTTGCGCAGAGGACAGGAACGAAGACGGCAGCCCTGTGAAAGCACTCGCTGCTCCTCCAGCAACAGCTCTTGGGGAAAGCCAATGCCGCCGTCCTCTCATCAGAAGGCTGGCGACGTCGCATCGCGTCGCATCGGAAGCAATCGGCCGCTTGCACTGCACGACCTGCGCCTGCTGCGCTGGTGGAAGACGTCGCAGCTCCGGGCTGCTCCAAGCAAAGCTGGCTACGCTGCCATGCAAGACTGCAGTCCTGGTTGATAGGTCGGCATGCCATGGCAACCACCAGTTAGTTTGGCAGGCGGCTCTGGGGCCCTCCAATGAGCATGTGGCGCTGCCTCCGCCTCCTGCACGGCAGTGGGCTCAAGGTCCAAGTCTCACCAATGCGCAAAATCTGGCATGGTGCAGGGAACGAGCTGCTGCAGCAGGTGACGACAATGGCGCGAGCATAGGCTTGGAGAGTGTGACAGACCGGAGCAAAGGAGAGGTTGGCTGGTCGATTCAGAACGACTGATGACGGCCAGTCAAGCTTTCTGCGAGCGTTGACACCAGCTTCGGGAGAGACGGGTCAAGCGAGCTTAGCTCTGTCTCTATACTGGAGCTGGCTGGCGCTGGCGTTGTCCCAGGCCGTGAAGCTCTGACAGCCGTGGGGGAGCTTTCAGGGCAGCCCAGGCGGCTTTCCAGGGTGACCAGTGCTGTCGGGCCCGCACGTGACTGACGTCTTCCTGGACGGTCCCGCTTGTTTTACACTGCTGATCGCGCTAATTGGCCGGAATATCCCGCTAACTGTTTAACCCCTCCAGAACGGACAAAATGCGATCAGCTCTTTTCCAACCCCTCCTACTACCCCGCCGGACCATTTGCTCTGCTGCTCCCAGACCTTTCTCTCTTCCACAGCTTGTGTCTTCCTCCAAAACATTCCACAAGCCTCGTTTCTTTTCAGCAACCACCGCAATGGGCAACTCCAAGGTGTAAGTCATAGGCCGGCGTCTGCTTCTTGTCGCTTGCTCCGTGTACTGGCCACTAACACAGCTTCTCTAGTTTCTTCGATGTCGAGTGGGAGGGCCCCGTCTTCCAGAACGGCAAGCCTACCTCCACCGTTCAGGGTGAGCAACTTATTCTACTTTGCCGGGTCAATTTGCCTCTTGCGCTCGCTCCGCCATTCCCAGTGTCTTGTTTAGCATTGGGTTGCTGAGTTGCGCATGACGCGACTTGCAAGCTCGCCGCGCGTTCTACTGCACAGCCCCAGCTGACCAAAATTTTCTGTTACAGTCCAGAAGGGCCGCATCAACTTCAACCTCTTTGACGATGTTGTCCCCAAGACTGCCGCGAACTTCCGTGCTCTCTGCACTGGCGAGAAGGGCTTCGGCTACAAGGGCTCTTCTTTCCACCGCATCATCCCTGAGTTCATGCTCCAGGGTGGTGACTTCACCCGTGGCAACGTACGAACCTCTCCCTCGAACTAAAACAAACCTCTTTCGTCATCTTCGTCATACTTATTCGTTCTCTATAGGGCACCGGTGGCAAGTCCATCTACGGCGACAAGTTCGCTGATGAGAACTTCCAGCTGAAGCACGACAAGCCTGGTCTGCTGTCCATGGCCAACGCTGGCCCCAACACGTAAGCTTCTCGCTCCTCTTTGCAACGCCGCGATGTCTTTCTAACACATTACACAGAAACGGCTCTCAGTTCTTCGTCACCACCGTCGTCACCTCCTGGTTGAACGGCCGCCACGTCGTCTTTGGTGAGGTCGCTGACCAGCAGTCCCTGGACGTCGTCAAGGCCCTCGAGGCCACCGGCTCCGGCTCTGGCACTGTCAAGTACAGCAAGCGCCCCACCATTGTCGACTCTGGTTCCTTGTAAATGCCGTGCTCCTAGCCTGTGTATCTTTAAACATCTCTAAAGTAATGGATCTGGACGAACAAAAACGCGGAACTGAAACTTGCAGAAGAGGGATGTTGACAGCTCATGAACTCTGTCATGGATCGGCTCTACACACTAGCTATCCATAATAAATGCTGACTTCTGAGACGTCAACCAAAATAATGCGCTGCTATCCACATGTGATGTCGAAACTTTTTTTTGGTTTGGGCAATTTTTCTGTCCCGCGTTTGGTCCCGCCCTAAGCTGCACCTCAAATAACCGCCCCATTCCCGCCACTACTAATGCAGGTCCCTTGACGTTACCAGACATGCATTTGCATCCAACATCGTACAGCTGGTCACGCCTTCTCGAACCATGCACGGCGTAAAACATGCATCTGGACGGGTCGCAGATTTTTAAGTTCATGAAGGCTTATAGTTCTTTACTGAATCATTATGTAGATGCTTCGTCATGTATGTACAATTGGTCCAGGGTGGCCTGACATGCCATCGGACGCCGTTGCCTCGCTCATCAAATGCCTGGATGCCGGCGTTTTTCTGCACTAAAGTGGCAGATTCCCGTCTTCTCAGAGCAAATGCAAGCCAAGCGTTCTGTTCAGGGTATAATCGCTTGAGTATTGACCGTATCTTCCTCCTCTCAAGGATCAATAATGCCAAGCCAAGTCTTGAAGTACTCGCAGTTACTGGGGCCAACCGGGCCACCATCCTCGCACAAGTCGAAAACCGGACAGCGGCCACAGGGTGCCTCAGTATAAGGACTGGTGTACGGCTCGGGGCCCGTGGGATCCTCACGGCCCGCCCAAGGCTCAGTCGACTGCTTCACGACTCTAGCGACTCGGTAGCCAACCTTGCCCGCCACACGCACTGGCTCGATGAGATTGTCCCAAACCAGAACGTCAATCAGTTTCCGGACATCTTCTTCCGACAGGATAGTATTGTTGGTAATACCGCTGCTAGAGAGCAGTCGCGCGATGTCACGCACAGACGGGTAGCCAATGTACCCAGCAGGCAGAGGAAGCAGTGCCGCCTCTTTTCTGGGAGTGGTGCCGGGTGCAGTCTTGGACACCTTGGAGGGGGGCTTGCTCATCTCCATAGCATCCCGCTTCTTGCCCTTTTCCAGGCCTCCTTGGATGACACCCTTCTTTGGCGCCTGAGCTCTGGCGCCTGAGCTAGAGTGTGTGCTGTGGTAACTGCTTTGGCGCTTGATAAAGTCGAAGACGACACGCTGCAACTCCTCAATGAAGGCATCGTCAAAGTTCTGATCGGTGTACCAAGGGCCGCCAGTCGCACGGTCGCTGGGACGGATAGAGGCCTTGATGTACATCTTTTTATTCGGGTGTTCGACATTCTTGAAAGGCGCAATAAGGCCCTTGGTCTGCAGCTGCTTCAGTGCATTCTTGAGGACCGAGTCGTGCATGTTGAGACGCTTCTGCAGCGTCTGCGACCAGATTCCATCGCCGCCCGCATCATCGACAAGGGAGTATACCAAAACTTGTTCGTCGGTCGTACACTGCTTGTATCTGTGCGATTTCGGTCAGTCTCAAAAGTCCTACCCCGCTAAAGGCAGCACCAGGTGGATAGTTGCCTCGACATACTTATGTGCTTCCTGCGCGTCTCGCCACTTCCATAGCACTTGGCCCGAGGCCTCGCGCATGGTGATGAACAGCTTGTCATCGCTCAGCGACTGCACGACACGTGCCAGCAGCATTAGATCCTTGTTCGGGATGACGTCGAGACGCAACAAGTCATCTTGCGAAAACATGTCATTTTCGGGCGCGGCCTCTCTGCATTTCTCGTAGAGCGCCTCCTTCCAGACTGCCAGCTTCGCCGCGTCGGCGTCGCCTCCCGCCGCCCGCGACATGGTGAGAGAGGTTGGTGGGATGGTGGCGGGCGTCCTGCGGTAGTGGGTGACTCAAGCAGCGGCTTGTTGCTGAGGGGCGGAAAGTCCGCACGAGGGGGCGCAAAAGACTCTCTGTATTCTCCAGGTGCTACCTCGACATTGCCTTTAAAGTTGAAGGAGAAGGAGGAGTCGCCGGTCGATCGAGAGGCGCACAATTGCTGTAGTCGTGACAAGAAAAAAAAGTTTGGGGACGATCCAGATGGAGAAGGCAACCTTTTTTCTTGAGGAACCCCACTTGGAGCTACCTGCGACAGCGCCGCCACCTGCGCCAGTCATCGGCGCCTCTTTACCAACTGGAAGCGGACTATTTATTTAGTGGCCAGATTTTTTTTGAGAGAGGGGGGGGGATGCTTTAAATTTGAAATCAATTTACACTAATAAACCTATTCAGATCATTTTAATTGCAGCATACTTTGTTATACATGACACCAACTTGCGCACCAGTCTCGCACGCCGCTGCGCTGTGCCAAACGCCCTAACGCCGCCGCTGGCAGGCTCCAGCCATTTCGGCTGGCTCATGTAGCCTTCCAAGGCTTACAAAATCATTGAACCCAATGGTATAGAATAACAGCGTCGCTATCGTCATGCCCTAAGCGCTCGAAGGGATGGATTAAGCGGAAGCCTCCATGTCTTTAGCTTCAGTTTCCTTCGCTTTATCGCCGTCAACATCCATGGCATCCGCGGGCTGTTCCTCCTTGTCTTTGGTCTCAGCCTTGTCAGATTTGCTCTCCGTTTCTGCGCCAGCCGGCTTGTCTGTGTCCTTGGAGGCATCAGCTCCATCCTGATCAGCGGCTGTCTCGTCAGCTGACTTCTCCTTATCCTCAGTTGTAGACGCAGCGGCCGCAGGAGCTGGCGCACTCTCGCTCTCGGGTTCCTCTTCCTTAATCTTTGCCTCCTCTTCTGCCGGCACAGAGTCCGTCATGCCAACATCACCATCGCCGTCCGTCTTCGCTTTATCGGCTTTATCGTGAGTGGTATCCTCGGCTGGCTCTTTCTCATGCTCTGTGGCACCAATGTCCTCGATAGTATCATCGTTGACATCGTGACTGTCCTCGACACTGGCCTCCGCATTCTTGCCATCCGCGGTTTCAACCGACTTCTCAGCGCTATCCGCTTCACCGTCCTTTCTGAAATCGGTGAATGTGCGTTTGTTGCTAGTTTGACGGGTGGCACCGTTGGCTCTGGCCAACTCGTCGTCATCGCTAGGCCCGAACTCTGCACCGTTCTCGACCTGTTTGTCCCATCGATGCTCGGTCATTCGTACATCCTTGTTCTCGTCTTCGTCAATGTCGTCCAACTCGGCCTCCTCTTCGTCAGTCATGCCGCCAAAGGGCTTACGCGGAACATCCTGCATTTGTACCGACGGCGCCGGGCCTGTATTTCGGAGGTTGTCGATGACCGCAGCGGTGATCTTTTCCAAATATTCGCGGCTGTTCGAGTTTTCCATATTGGATGATCTGACGTTCAGCTCAAAATCTGGAGCATAGTACTGCATCTAGTTAGAACTGGCACTTTTCTTCAATGAGGCAAACATACTTCATAGTACTCATTGTAAGGCAGAGTACGCTCCATATCTTGTCCAACGAGAACACCTGTCTCATAAGCCCAGGTTCTAGCGACATTTCGCATAGTGTAACCACCGCCTCCGAGGACAAGAGTGGGCAGACCAAAGCTCTTGACATAGCTGACGCAGTTGGCGTGGCCGTCCATACTGAGGTTGAAGCAACCCAGGCGATCGCCCGAAAGACTGTCTCCACCACACTGCAGGACAACAGCCTCAGGTTGGTAGTATTTCATGACGTTCTCGATAACCGGCTCGAAGATGGATTTGTAAGACTCGTCCGTGATGCCGTCGCGAAGTGGGTAATTCACAGAATAGTGTTTTCCCTGGCCGATACCGATATCACGAAGTTCGCCAGTGCCAGGGAAGTACTCTCCGTACTTGTGGAAAGATACGGTCATGACACGGTCGGTTGTGTAGAAGGCTTCTTCAACACCATCACCGTGGTGGACGTCGATATCGATATAAAGTACGCGTTTCATGAATCGTAGCAGCTCGAGAATACCTAGCACAATATCTGTTTTCAACAGTCAGCAAAGGGTTAGCCAATGTAAACCCATGATCGCATACCGTTGACGTAGCAGAAACCACTGGCTTCACACTTCTTGGCGTGGTGAAGCCCTCCAGCCCAGTTGACAGCAATGTCGCACTTCTGTCGGTTCAGTCGGGCAGCTCCCTCCATACTGCCACCGGCACTGATACCGCAGAATTCGAACAGGCCGTCGAACACGGGACAATCGTCACCGACGTTGTATTTGCCCTGCTCGCGCATGTAGCTATCCATGTTATCAGGGGTGACTTTTTGAAGGAAATCAATATAGTCGTCGGTGTGAAATTGTGTCATCTCGCCTCGGGTAGCGGGTTTGGCACGCTATATGAACGGGTTAGTGAATTGCAGAGGCGGGCGACGCAGATCCTACGCACGTAAATTTCCATCTTTTGGTACAGGTTGTACTGCATAATCAAACTATGAGCCAGACGAATGCGGTGCGGCTTCATAGGATGGCCGGTGACATAGGCGTAGTTGCCAATATCGGAGTCGTAGAAGTATGCGACCTTCTTGGGGGATGAGCCGTTCAGGGCCACCGACCCCAGCTGGGCCATGTTGGACTCTTCTTCGCCCATGGCGATGGGCTTGACCAGTAAATGCGGTCGCTGTTGCAGGGAAGAGCTAAGTAATGAAGAGAGAAAGGAAAGAAAAGCAGATCAGGAGTGTGGTCGCGTCGCTTCAGCTCCGATTGGGCATGTCGAGGGGGGAAGCCTGGAGGAGGGAAGCAAGGAAAGGTTAAGAGCCCCAGAATGCGACGATGAACTTCTGGCGGCGCGGCGCGGGCGGGCGTGTGGGAGCACAGTGCCTCGCCGATCCCAGCGCCGGATAAAGGTTGTTACGGAGGCTGCTGCCAGCACTCCCTTGCTGTGGCACCCCAGCCACTATAAACAAGCTGGTGGTGGCGCGGGCTGGGTCAGCAAAAGCAATCGCTCACTACCTTACACGTGACCCTCCAGCAAGCTGTGCCCGCCACGCTGCATCGAGCAGGCTACCGGGCTGGCGTCAGTCAAAGAGGCGCTACGAGAAGCTTCCCAGATAACGTACAGTTCTTGCATCAACGCCACAATTCCACACGTTTTTGGTTTTCTTGCTATTTCAACCTCATACACCATCATAAATTATCAGTCAAGGGCTAAGTCATCATGGAGCGCTTCAGAAATCTGCTGGGTGGCGGCGGAATGGGCCTGGGCGGCCCTGCTCACGGATCGGTAAGCATCAAAGCAGCTTTCGGTCAGGCATTTCTGCCCTCAAGTCGCTAACAGCTGATGTGTACAGGACAACACGAACCTGATTGACAACTCCGAGACCGTCTACATTTCATCACTGGCTCTTCTCAAGATGCTGCGACACGGTCGAGCTGGTGTGCCTATGGAAGTCATGGGCCTAATGCTGGGCGAATTTGTGGACGATTTCACGGTCAAAGTCATGGACGTTTTCGCCATGCCCCAGTCTGGAACTGGAGTTAGTGTCGAGGCTGTCGATCCCGTTTTCCAAACCAAGATGATGGACATGTTGCGCCAAACAGGACGGTAAGCGCCTCTTGAAGCAGAGGTCATCGATCTTGCGCTAACTTGCTATGCAGCCCGGAGTCTGTCGTTGGCTGGTACCACTCGCATCCTGGCTTCGGCTGCTGGTTGTCTTCTGTTGATATCAACACTCAGCAGTCATTCGAGCAGCTTAACCCGCGTGCTGTTGCTGTTGTCGTTGACCCGATCCAGTCCGTCAAGGGCAAGGTCGTCATTGACGCTTTCCGACTGATCAACCCTCAGCTGCTCATGATGGGCCAGGAGCCACGTCAAAGCACAAGTAACCTGGGACACCTCAACAAGCCCTCGATCCAAGCGCTCATCCACGGCCTGAACCGACACTACTACTCGATCGGCATAAACTACCGCAAGACGGCGCTGGAGGAGAACATGCTGATGAACCTGCACAAGCACGTCTGGACGGAAGCACTAGAGATGGATGATTTCAAGGTTGAAGGAGAAAAGAACAAGGACCGCCTCGAGCGCCTGGTCTCGCTGGCTGATGGCTACGAGAAGCGCGTCAAAGAGGAGACGGAATTGACAAAGGAGCAGCTCAAGACTCGCTATGTCGGCAAGGTCGACCCTAAGAAGCATTTGGAAGACGTTGGACAAGAGCTCATTGAGGACAACATTGTTTCGGTATCGAGACAAATGATTGACAAAGAGGCTACGATGCCCAAGAAAGAGGGTGAGGCCGGTGGTCGGTGCGCTGCGGAGGCTAACAAGATGGCCACTGACGAGGAGGAGTTATAAAGGGTGGTTTTACCATTAGACAAGGAAATGGCAGGACAAAACCATCGAATACTGTACGATACCTTTAACGCGCCGGGGCTGACAGATGAATTAAATTATAGATGCCTAGCATAATGTTTTGTTGCGGCATTCTTTGATGAAAGAGCTTTACAGCTCCTTTCTATTGTACCTTTTTTGGGGTGATAAACACCTCCCCGGACCTTGTGCCACTGTTGCCATTGTTAGACTTTCTTTCAAGCATGCGGGCACTCGCATCGCCGTAAGTTGTCCGTGGCTATTTAACCAGCCCATGTCCTCGACCATGTTCGTGATTATGCTCAGCAGCATTAACAAGAGCCACAAGCCGTGCTTTTCTAATTCACCACGACACAGCTCTACAGCAAACTTGCCGCCACGCCATCTCACCATGTGTCTTACCGGTTCACGCGACGATGACCCAATGCCAAATGCACGGGTGGCCAGCTTGCCGAATCGCAAGCAAGCGACTTCCACGCACGCCCGCGTCAAAAGTCGGTACAATGGTATGCAGAAATCACAGATAAGTAGGCCGCAGCCGCTTTCTCCCGCCGTCGAACCTCCGACCAGCTCTGTTCCCTACTCTCCATTCATTCCCTCTAGGCCCGCGCCCAAGCCTCCAACCGTTGCGGTTCCTAAACACATTATTAACAAGGCTGCCAGATCACCAAACTGGTCCGAGGCGACCAACGCGACACTGGATATGGTCCGTGAAGCGCCGACGCCGCAAGAGACTAATACGGGGCTGACATGCAGACAGAAGGGATACTGGGAGAAGCACAATGTTCGGCGCAGTCGCATTGTGCGCTACCACGAGCGAGAGGAGGAGCTTCACGTCCTCTCCGAGGCTGAGCAGGACAAGTACGAACGAGAGCAGCAGCCGCAGGAGCAGAACCCCCCGGCAAGCTCCTCCTCGGCAAACGCTTCGAGCCCTACCGTCGAAACGATGCTCAGCAACATGTACGTGGTCAACGACGCCATCGAGCCCGAGACGACGCGCGAGATCATCCGGTGGCTCGAGACGACCTTTCACCACATCCCCTTCACCATCATCGGCGGCGCCGCCATCGTCCACCACGGCCTGGAGCGCACCGTGTGGCGCGTCACCATGGCGTGCCCGGCCGAGTGTGAGCGCGCCGTCTTCAGCTGGGCCAAGGCCGCGGGCGCGCACCGCTTCCGCGGCGACTGGTCCGACTCGTTTGGCCACCGGACGGCCGACGGCCGCCTCTGCCGCGTGCGCGTGCGCCGGCTCCTGCCCGCCGCCCTCAGCGGCGTGCGCACGCCGCGCCCCCGCGCCGCCGACCGCCCCGCCGTCATGACGCTGCCCAACATTGTCAACGAGTACGCCGCCCTCTACGCGGCCGGCCGGCGCGTGCTCGCCGGCCGCCAGACGATCCTCATCGAGGAGGACATCCTCTGGATGCTGCGCCGCATCCCCGAGCTGGAGCGCCGCGACCCCGACCAGGCGTTTGTCAGGCGCGAGGTGACGTGGCTCCTCGAGGCCGAGTCTTGGACCCCGTTCACGACAAACTACCCCGAGGTGATTGAGCTGTTTCGCGCCGCGGGCGTCTTTCGCTGCCTGGAGAGCAGAGGCAGCAGCAGAGGCAGCAGCAGCAGCAGCAGCAGCAGCAGCAGGAGTGGTTCAGGCGAGACCACGCCGACGACGACGACGTCCTCTTCGTCGGAGAGCTTTGCGGGTATGCATCTGGACAGAGGACTGGATTCCTTGCGGGAGAGGCTCGGTGAACTAATCGACTGGGCGGAACAGGGCGGTCTTCGACCCGCGCACCTTTCGATGCCGGCGCTGCAGCCCTCGCACCAGCGCGCCGTGCGTTTCGTCGCGCAGGATAGCCCCTTCAGCTCGCACGTGGCTTCACCGGACTGCAGTTCTTGGGCAAGTGAGTATCAATCGGACCGCGGTTCCGTGCCGTCGGTGTTTTTGGACGAGCAGGTTAATCGAGGCACGAGCGCCAGACACTCTAATCTCAGCGCGAAGTGGTAGAGCTATCAGCTATTTAGGATGCGAGAGAAAGACGACAGCAGGAACTGTCGCCAATTTTTTCAGTAAGTGAGTTAATCAAAAGTTATGAGCCGCAGCAAGACGTGTTTGCAAAATTATTTAGACTTGTGAATTAGACTTGCAGTACTTGGCATAACGGACCCCATGTACATATTACAGCATTCGTTTTGATAATCACATCATCTGCTTGGGAATTAAGATGTATAAATAAACAAACCGCTGCACTTCATTCGATGAACCCTTTGTTGACCATTTTCTCCGTTCATCTCATGGACTAACTCCTGTGTCCCGATTCTCACTTGCGCCACCATCTTTACTCACACCACTATCCTTACTCACACCACTATCCTCACTTGCACCACCATCCTCACTTGCACCACCATCCTCACGAGTACTGCCACGCCCCAGCGCCATCCTCAAACTGCTCAATCCTGAGGTTCAGCCCGACGCAGCCGCGCAGCTCCTCGGCGTTGGTCGAGTTGCGCA